>PVIH01006307.1:0-112652 GCA_004025045.1 Sigmodon hispidus | reverse complement strand
TTGCAGAGAAGAAAAATGACCAGATGTGTTGGGAGGGGGAAGAGACCTTGAATAAGGATATATAGGGAAAGCTGAACACAAAGAAAATATATGTGTAGCAATCTTATTTGTGTTTCTACCCTTGATAAGCCATGCTTATGATTCTTATCCTCTGTATAGTTATTGTTAACTCTTCTGCATTTTAAATTCTTTTTACTGTGTCTTCATTTCTTAAGAAACAGTACTTAAACATATAGCTACCAAGAGAACTCAACATACTTTGTGAGGGTTTTTTTTATATTACCTTATTGTATGTTTGTGTCTGTCTGTTATTACTCTTCACACACACACACACACACACAAACACACACACACAAACACATATTTAGTATCTGGCCTGTCTGGCCTGTGGTCCTACAGACTTGCAGTCCCACAGAAACACACAGATGCTTGTATTAATTTTATGCTGATTGATCTAAGGCCCAGGCATATCACTAGCTAGCTCTTGCTCTTAAGCTAATCCATGATTTTTATGTTGTTTAGCAATGTGGCTCGGTACCTTTTCTCAGAGCAGCATAGTTGTCCTCTGTATATGCTGGCTTCTTTGGCATCTCTGTTCTGCTCTTCCTGTTTTCAGAGTTTCCTTAGTCTGGTTGCCCTGCCCAAGCTTCCTGCTGCCTTTGACTAATAAGTATTTTTATTAATCCAGTGGGCAGGACAATTATTTACAATGGAACAGAACACAATTCCACTACATGCTCATGCACACACACACACACACACACACACACACACACACACACATACACACACAAAAAAAAAACAAATATTTTTTGAGTAAGCAAATGAATGGGCTTGACCATTGAAAAGAATGGACAGGCATCAGAGTTTCTGAGGAAAGCCTTCTAACACCCACAATGAACTAGTTATTTTTCTAATGCAAGCTCAGAAACTTTCATCCAAACCTTTTATGGAACAGTTGTATTTTGGGTTACAGAATGTAGGAGTTGGGACAATTTAGAAGATAGTATGAAGCACATGATGCATACTATGGTTCAGACACAAGAAGACTGAGCCTGTGTTTCTTAGTTAAACACACCTACATCTCTGTAATAAAAAGAAATGCATACACACCTTAAATAAAGATGTATGCTGTGTCATATTGATCCAATTGGTTCTTTTTTATGGACAATTGAATTTTTCTGGATTTTGCAAGAAAAAATTCACTATTTAGAGCTGTTTTGATTGTTGAATTATGAATAAATGATATTGGGCCTAAATTTTGATCACATAACTTTCTGCTGCATTTTACAGAATTGGGGTCAAAACTGTTTTTCTTTCACTATATTATATATGACCATGTAGTGATGAAAATTATTAGTAATTAAGTTTAGAAAGTATAAGATTTTACATAAAAATTAAAAAGTCCAAGCATGGTTGTATATGTTTGTAATCCCAGCATTTGAAAGGCTTAGGCAGTTTAGCCAGATTCTGCATTTTTGTGACTCAATTCCTTTGTGTCTTGTGAACACTGTTTCCTTAGTGTCTTCTATATCTCTGTCTCCTATGCTCTTTCAACCTCCTCTTCTGAAAAAATATTAAAAAAATAAAAGCTTTTAACTACTATAACAACCCAGAAATATTTTAGCCAAAAACATGGGAAACATGTTTTAATATAAAGTTGGAAGGAAGTAGTTCATCTCTATCTTTTCATGGAAAAGTGGAAACAATACCAAAACAAACAAACAAACAAAAACCCACAACCACCCAAAAACAAAAAGCAAAAATATCCCACCAAACAAAAAAACCCACCACCAAAACCAAACCAAACCTAACCAAACCAAACCAAAAACAAACACAGCAAGTCTTCCGTGGATGCCTCTTAGCAAACACAGATGAACTAATTCCTGAGAAAGACAGTTTAGGTCAGGGGAGCAGCCAATGCCATGGGTACATCCTCTTGACTCACCTTTCCTTAACATCTCCAATACTTCCTAAGCGGCACTAACACATCTTCCTGCTTTTTTGGAAATGGAGTTGAGTTGTATAGCCTCCAGTTTAGACAGTCCCTTTTTACTTTTGTGGTGTAATAGAATAATTTTCATCTTCCTGTTCCTTACCACATGGCAGAGAACAGGGAAAGAACAGAGAGATCTGCTGTCCTTGTCATCAGGACACCAATCCCATCATGAAGGCTCCAACCTCTTAGCCTCATTTACTTCTAATTCTTTTTCAAATTCCCATTTCTTATTAGCATTTCAGTGTTTCAACTTGAGTATTTTGGGGGGAGGTGGGTAAGGCATGAGGAAGAAACTAAGTATTCAATCCTAAGCAGTTATGCTCTGTGAGAAAAAAAGGGAGGATTAAAATATATCTTTATTTCATATTCCCAGAAATAAAATTCTTATTTATTATTTTAAAGGACATCTGTCATGCCAGTGGAACCTTGATTTTTTTTTTTTTTTTACTCTAGAGGTTGTTATGATGAGTAAAACTAACTTTGTTTACTTAGGTGATAATGTTTGGAAACATTATAATTGCTCAAAAATATATAGCTATTAACCATATGCTCTAGAAATTAGACTACTTCTTTTTATCTTTTAAAGGGAAAGTGATGTTAAAACAAGTGACCATAATGGAAAAGTATGCAGAATAAAATCATACTTATGTCAATGATTTTATGTCATTGATGAGATAGCAATTTGTGGAATATGACCCCAAGTTTAAGAGTTATCTGGAAGTCATCATGTATCCAAAAAAAAAAAAAAAATGAAAGAAAAAGCTTTCAAATGGATGGCCACAGGAAAAATATAAGAAGTTAGTGTGTTTGCTAAAGTCTTTGAATACATGAGACATGAAAACCTCTACATGTCCTTTTTGTACCCTCAATTCAACAGCTCATACCTTGTACCACCTATCATGTTCTTTGGTTTCCTTCAATCAAAAGTCCTTGCATTTGGTTGCTGATATGGTTGAATGCTGGAGAATACCGAATGTCTTTGGCCATATGTGGCATGCCATGTTGGACAGTGCCCATCAATACACAACATGGCTCTTCTAATTAGAGTGATTGAGGGACAGAAACACACAGCTCTCAGACAAAGTAATAGAGAAATCCTGCCTATTGAGGAAGATGACCAGCTAGGACTTCTCTGGCCACAACTGTCTCTGAAACTGGTAATATCGTCACAGTGATCACAGCACTGGGAAATGGAGCCCTTAGTACAAAAACAAGCTCCTCTGTATTCTTACTCTCCCTAGCTCACTGTTCCAGGAGCCTGACAGGTTTCTTTAAGTAGTCACTGAAGCAATTCGTAGAAGTACAGACACCATCACTTCCAAGTTTTCCATGCCCAAAATAAGTCTAACCTTTCAATGTTTATTAAATTATTTTAAATTTAAATGGTCAGTTCTAAACACATCAAATATGGGGGAACATTAATTGGACTAGATATTTATTCACATACATGAAGAATATGTAATTAATTTGAGAGTGGATAGTTGGGGAGACATAGAAAGACATGGAGAGGGTGAAGTGTAATTATGTAAATTCAGTGTACTGATGAATGGAATTCTCAAATAGAAAAGTTGTCATAATAGCAATAAATTTTAAAGTATCAGGCATTTTATCCCTTGATTTTCACTCATGCTGGAAAGGGCTTTACCATCAAGTTGTATTGCTAACCAGTCTATAACATTTTTTGAAACAAAGTCTTGATAATTTGCCCAGGCTGGTTTCAAATTTACTGTGACCTCTTGTCTTGGCCTCCCAAGTAGCTCAGATTGTCTATTGTCTATTTAGACAGGGTCTCTCTATGTAGCACTGGTTGGCCTGAAACTTGCCAGAAACAGACCAGATTAAAGGTATGCTTTGACATTCCTGATTAAACTGAAATAGCTGAGATTATGGGCCTGGACCAGCAGGCTTGACTTCAGAAATTTTAGAATTTTAGAAAGTCCAAGAGGAATGGAAACAATACAAAAACTAAATTACCAAACTAATAATACATTTCAGCTTTAGTTCTGTCTAGAGCACAGCTTTCATTTTATACCTACAGTGAGTGATACTTTGACATTTCTCTAGTTCTGCACAGATATATTCTGCTGTTGAAAACGTCAAACCCTAGACTGACAGTTAACATCACAGATGTCTGAAAACAAACAAAAGGCAGATACAGTTTGGTTATTTGCCTATTTCTGAAAGTTCTGAGAACAATGTACTGATACTTTATTTGGCTAATGGTGGGGGAAAAAAAAGAACAAACAAAAACCTGTGTTTGTCCAGTTTCCCATCATAAATGAGAACACTTCCTGCCTTGCTTGTTTTCTTTTGTGATTTCTCTCCATTTCATTGAAATATATCCCCTGTATGTTCTTCTAAAACTGGTATTTCTTTAAAAGATCCACTTCAAAAATGTCAAATATAATGAAAAACGAAAATCACAAAAGAGAAAGTTGTTCACAGCCACTCCCCTGGGGTTCCTTCATGTTTCTGGGTCACCATGCTGACTTTCCATGTGTTAGAAATAACATCCATAGTGTACTTAACAGGGAATCCCTTGTGGTCTAGGTCAGAGTGGGCTCCAAATAAACAAAGCCAACCTTTTCCTTGAAGACAATGTACCATCCTTTCAGAAATATTCCATGCCATCTGACAAAGCAACTCAAAAAAGTTCCTTTTCTTCTTTTCCTCCCCTTCTTCCTCCTCCTTCTTAAGTATCGTGAAGGCAAGTTCTTTTGGAAACATGTTAAAAGAATATTTTATTTTCATCATTTGAGGCTAGCGAAAGATGAAGGATATGGAGCTGAAAGCAGCTCATAGTAAAGTGGTACTGGAGCCAGGACCAACCAGCCTGTAGAAGGACAAGCCATGCATATTGACCGTCCACAGGGAAGCTTAGACTTGCCCATAGTGAACCTGTGAAGAATGTGTGAGATGGTTGTGTGTAAAGACTGATGAACTGAGGACTCCCGACCTCTGGTCTAGAGGGGAGCTAGAGTGCAGCGGAGGTACAGGTAAGAGCCAGACAGGAGCTCCTGGAGATAAATCCAGAAAGAACTAAACTACTCAAGGTTCTTCCCAGCCACACACACACTCATTCATTAGCAAAAATAACCATAGTTCTCAGTTACAATTTAGCCAGAATGTGCCATTGAACTATTTCTCTGTGAAGAAGTGCTAAGTACCTCGAGTTCTGGAACTATGTACTGTAGAATTTGAACTCCAACTAATCAGCTCTGTGTCCCTAACCAGACTGCATTATAGCCACCACTCTAATAAAATTCTTTTATTTGAAAACTTGATGAAACAATATTTTTCTCATTGATTTTGGATCTCATTAGCTTGTGAGTGTAGATAAAAGGCTTTAACAGATCAGTAGAACCACAAATATGTCCATTGTGCTCACGTATTATGAAGGATCTGTACATAGTTGTTTTTATTTATATTTATATTCTCTATAGTAATTGTTTTTTTCATTTGATGCTTTCTCTACAAACTGAAAGATAAATATTTATATGTGTAACTTTAGAAAATCCTCAATTAAGCATCAGTAATTTTTGCTTAGTTATGGGTACTTATAGGTATTACTTATTGAATTCAATTGATGTAACATTTTCAGGATTAAAATATGAATGTACAATATGTTCTATGTATGTTTTATAGTAAGAGGGTCTGTTGCTGTGAAAAGACACTATGACCATACAACTCATATAAAGAAAAACCCACATAAAGGAAAATATTTAATTGGGGCTGGTTTATGGTTCAAGTGTTTAGTCCATAATAGTCATTGTAGGAAGCATGGCAGCATGTAGGCAGACATGGTGTTGAAGAAGCACTTGAGAGTTCTATATCTGGATCAGCAGGCAGCATTTTAAAAGAGAAACTCCAGGCCTGGCTTGTGCATCTGGAACCACAGAGCCCTCCCCCAGTGACACACTTCCTCCAAGGCCACACCTTTTGATAGTCACATTCCATGGTGACAAAGATTCAAATATGAGTCTCTGGACCCATTCCTACACAAACCACCACATACCTCTTTCTTGCTTTAGTGAGAAATGCAGTTTCCACTGAAGATTTTCATCTTGACTTTTGTATCAGTCCAATAAAGTCTATGTTTTTCTAATTCTCAAAATTACATTGCACACAGATTTTATAAAGGGGACTCACACAGAGAAGGCACACCAGGCAATCAAGTCAAACTTAAACTCACACTGCTTCCAGCAAGTAGCCTAAATGGCCAAATGCCCCTCACAGCTTTGGAGAGGGCTTCTCTGTCTGTTAGCTTTGTTCCAAATTGTTTCATTTGGAAACATGCACAGCACATCAGTGAGTGGTTGGCATGCCTGAATATGATTCTGACTGTCAAAGGCCTGAGTTCTTCTCTGGGTTTGTCTCTGCTGCCAGCTTGGTTTGGAGTATCTTTGGGGAAAATGAATGCCATTTTCTCACTGAATTACAAAGCATATCATTTGGAAATGTGGATTACAGACTTATATTTTAGTATGATATCTGTGAGCAGTATATGGACATGCCAGAAGTGGGGAAGGATCTGGAGATTTTACCCTTTATAAAAGCAAATGAGTTATTTTCATTGATGCTGGCAGAAAACAGAGACTCCTGGGTCAGAGACAAAGGACTTTAATGGTTATAGCATGAGATTCATATTCACATGGTTTTGTATTGTCCTGAAAGGCCATAGAACAATGTAGGTAGATTTAGACAGCTGCTCCACATGGAGAGTTTGTGCCTCAGCTGAGGAGCTGATTTTAGGTGAAACATTCAATTTCATGAGTTGTAATGTGGTACCAAACTTTTCCAAACTTTGCTTCCATGCCTTTTGCTTAGTTACAGCATCATAGGGAGACATTATTCTTATCACCTCAGGCTGTTTTCAATACAAATATCTTTGACAAGATGATTCAGAATGAAAGTGCTCAGTGAATTGCCTAGAAAATGAGAAAAACACAGGAGCCCAGGGGAAATTGTCCCATAACAAGGTGTTGGTGTGAAAAGAGGTGTGATCTTGTTACCACAGTTGTGCCACCATGGGCAGGATGAGACAGAATCTTAGAAAAGTGCTGTATCTGTTTTATGATTTATAAAGTAGACTTTTCTGTAAGTTTCGTGGAGAGAAAGATATCTATCAGTAAAACCAAACTAGTGTAGCAAATAAAGACTGTAAACAAAATAAACACGTAGCATGACATTAGTGTGGAGAAAGACAGTGAGCTATGGGGTAAGAGGATTGTGTATTGAATGAACTCTTGCACTAACTAATGTATGACATGAATGAATTATTTGCACTCTAAAAGCCTCAAATTTGTAAATGTTAGTAATATTGCCTTTCATACCAGGTAAGTGGGGAATCAGAATGTGATGTGTTGGATTCTGACATTTAGTGCTTAGAAAGGACTGCCTTTCTTCTGTAGCAGACATAGTTGATGTTCCTGATTAATCTAAGTACAAGTTGTCATGGATGTTATGGGTTCATCTCCCACTATTTCTTCAGAGGTCTGTCATTGTTTGATTGAAACCTATGGTGGATTGAATGAGCCATCCTCTATAGTCTCCAGCGTTTGAGTATATGGCCCCAGTTGGTGGTGCTTTTTAGGACGTTTAGTAGATGTGGCTTTGTGGGAGGAAGAATGTCACTGAAGTGAACTTTGAGGTTTTAAAATCTCACTACAGTTCAAATTTGTCCTCTGCCCTCTACCATTTGTCTGTGGATTAAGATGTAAGCTCTCAGTTTCCTCCTCCATGCACCACGTCTACACTCTGCCTTTACAGACTCCTTTCTCTCTGGAACCATAAGCCCATCCTTACTCTTTCTTCTCCAAGTTGGCTTGCTCTGAGTATTTTATCACAGCCACAGAAAAGTAGCTCATATAGAACTCTTTCCTGGACATATGTTGTAATTATGTTCTATCTTTGCCCATATGGGAGGAGGCCAAGGCAGAAATTTACAACTCAACTCCCTTTCAACAAGGTGGGATGACCTCTGAAGTGCAGCTTGCTTGATAGAGCCCCCAGCATGCTTATACTGAAGTGGAATTGTGCCTGAGAGCACATGGTTTAACTTCTATCCCTCCTGCATCTTTTCTTTCCTTACATCTGCCCTTGAGAGCAGCTCCTTCATAAATCACTAGTTTATTAATGAGTAGTGAATCTCCTCTCATGAATAGAGCATGAGTATCTATCTCATGTTCTGCTTTTAGGGAGCTTGTCCCAAGACATTATTCAAACATTGTCTCCATGTCACCACAAATTGAACAGCATTCAGCTTTACCATGCATATTAATATTCTGATTTCCTCTAGTATACATCTCTAATTTGTCTTTGTAATTGCAGAGTACTGAAGATACAAAGGCTATCCATTTTGCTGCATGCACTTAAAAAATATTTCCCCAATACAAATATATTAAAAGAAGTTAGAATATATTAGAGAAACATGAAAACTTACTGTTTATTTTATTGATCCAGATTTGTTATTAGTAATTTAGTCATTTTAAAGTATTTATTTATTTTTCATATGTGTTGGTATTTCTTGCATGTAAGTATGTGCATTACTTGTCAATCTGGCTCTGGCTGGAGGTCATACAAGGTGTTATATTCTGTGGAACTGGAGTTACAGATGGTTGTGTGCCACCATGTAGGTGCTGAAGCCTGAATTTAGTCTACTATGAGAGCAATAAGTGCTCTGAGCCATATCTCCAGCCCCAGTCCTTTAAAATATAACTAGCATTTTATTATAAATTGTAAACACACAATACATACCCACCCCTTTCCTGCTACCATTTTGAAACTGAATGCTTGTTTGAACACTGTTGATCTATTAGATGACAGTTGAGCATGGTGTATATTTTACATTTACTTATGTGCATTTTCTTTCCATGAGAAACTTTAGTTGAGTTCCAATATCTGTACTGATATGACATGAGCACTGCAGGTGAACAACCCACATGGGACACCTGTATGTTCACACAGTCATACACATACACTTCACCTACCCAGAGACTAGAGTTTGCTGTGCTTGTGAGTTTAAACTGTGACTTGCTCTTGCCATGTGTTTGTGAACTTTGTAAAGTAAGATGAAGAGGCAAACATAAAAACACAAACCCCACTCATTGATATTCCAAACATTTTTTCAATATTCTTGGTGAAAATCATAAGTAATATATTAAAGAAGGTTTATACAAGAGCATGAATGAGAGAAGTTGGAATATTTTCTGAGCCAAAGGAAATCACACTGTGGAACATCAGAAATAATGACACAGAAAGAAAAGAAAGGTCTGTGAGCTGGAATTCTATGTAGACAATGATAACATGGTCTAAACAGATACAAAACACAGAAGGACTGTTATACACATGAATTGAAGAAGAAAGACAGAGGGAAACCAAGAAGAATCATTCTTTCCATAGAATGCAATTCCTATCTATGTGTGATGTTTTTATATGAAATTGTCCCATTCTGCAGAAGTGTCTCCCATTAACTAGCAGTGTCCAATGTGCTGATGTTTAGAATGATTACAACCTCCAAAGCCTTCATCTCTGGGAAGAGGCCTGGAATGCAGACAAGAAAGTCAAGGAAGGAAACAACTCTAGTTCAGTTGACACTGGGCCCAGGCATATAACTTGCTAGCTCTTTTATCCTATTCAGCCGTGGGGGCTCGGTACCTGTTCTCAGAGCAGCATTTCAGCTTCTTACCTCTCTGTTTTCTACCATCTCCTAGTCATGTCTGTATTGCAACCCTGTGACATCTGTGTCTGCTCTGAGATGTTCCTGAGTTTTCTTAACCTGATAGCCCTGCCTACACTTCCTGTCTGCCTTTAGCCAATTAGCTTTTATTAAACCCATAGGTGGGACAAATATTTACAATGACAGGAAACAGTAGCAACATAACATAATCCCACTACACTTTCCTCTTTATTTTATTACCTGACCCCTCTTCATATTTATCTTTATTGAGAGAAAAAATAATTATCATATTTGTCCCATTGCTTATTAACACAGTAACTTGAAGATATATGTAATAACTGGGAGGTGGTTCTTATAGGAGAAGTTAGCAGGTATACAAAAAATATTGATGAGCTGTTTTCCTCTGTGAGCACCAGAGGGTCAAGCCTACTGAAGTTTTCTAAGGGTGATGTGAAACACATTTTCAGTCTGTCACACCTGGGGATGATGAATCTCAAATGTTTGTCTTCCCAGTCCCATCTGTCATTGTCTGAGAACAGCTCTCAGGGGCATTGGTTCTCCGGCATTTCTTTTTAGGCCCATGTGTGGCCTGAAAGAAGCCTTCAGATTGGAAGTCTCAGGTGTGCATAGTAGAATTCCATTAGCATATAATGATGTGAAGAATATCCAGGGGCACAGTGTGTGTGTGTGTGTCTGTGTGTGTGTGTGTGTGTGTGTGTGTGTGTGATTATCTGCTGTTCCTCTATTGACATTTTTTCCCAGACAGGATTTCTCTGTGTAGCCCTGGCTGTGTGGAAACTTGCTTTGTAGACCAGGCTGGTCTTAAACTCACAGAAATTAGCCTGAGTGCTGGGATTAAAGACATGCACCATCATGCCTGACCTCTATTGAAATTCTTGGCAATGAAAACCATTGCTGTTACACATTTCTTTGAACTTAAATTTATTTATTTGCAGCACTTACTCTGGTCATTTTTTAATTGATTTATGAAGTTATGTGGTAGATATTTAGTGATATTCTGGAGTCAGTTTATACTAGCTCCCACTAGCTCACTGTTTTGTGAAACCATTGATAGCATAATTGTACCCTAAAGTAGGTTGTGGTGGGAGTATTTACAACATGGAAATTGGAAAATATCACAAGATCCCTGAGTGTCTTTTGGAGAACAGGTTGTAGAGTATTTGCAATCACAGCTGCTGTATGAGTGTGGTTTGTGTCACTAGTGTGTGAACACCCCCATTTTCCTCCAGGCAGTGCTGTAGACACCTAGGTCTCCCTATGACTCCATCTGCTCACTGCCTGTTTGAGGCGACTGAGAATGAGTGCTCAAACAGAGAATACCTGAATACCTGCCAAGAACTGTGATATTAGTCTAAGCAGAGTGGATATTGACCTCTTCTTGGCAGTAATTAGGACACAGGAACCACTGCAACTTGAGGCCACCATGTCATCAGTGGTCAGTGGAGAGGGAGATCATTCTTCACTTTAATTGCTCTGGGGAAAGATCGTTTGTCTAGTATCTCTTAGTGCTGAATGTCATTAAAACCTGACTATTATCTAAGACTTAGAGAGGAGGGAAGGTGATGGATGCTGAGAGAGAACTTTCATTTCTGAAGAATACACTGACTGTTATCTGAAGTGTTATTACACAGATTGTTGTGAAACCAAATGAAAAGCTCAGGTTCTCTGAACTTCATTGCCAGTAAATCTTATGATTTCAAGTATCTGTGGTAGCCTGCCAATGCCATCAACTATTTATGAAAAATTACAAAGGTAAGATGCATCACTTGAGCTAAAACATCAAACAATAACAATCACCAAGAAAACAGTGTGCTACACCTCTGTCAGCGAGTGAGTAGAAGAGGATTCCCTGGGAGAATAAAACAGATGCTTCTGGGAAAAGGGACCAGAGGCACCCAGATTTTGGCTGATTTTCTATAATTTGATACAGTCACACATTTTCTAAACCACACTGTGATAATTCACTCTCAAGTGTCTGGCACATGGTCATACTGTAGAGCAGTGTAACAGCCTCAGAATTGGAAAGTTTCCAGGCCCTCTCTCAGTCACAGAGAAATCACTTCTGATTTGCAAAATATTTTTTTCTAAGTGTGAAGGATCTTGTGCTATTGTCAGAAACTTAGAGGTAACAGATCCATTGAAGTGAGTTTCAAGTTTTAGGGCCTGCTGAGTGTATTTGTGTATATACAAACTTAGTATTTAGGAAGATTTTCCAACCTAGCTTGGATTCTAAACATGAGTAGGAATTTTATATTAATCTTTGAAATTTTTGAAAATCACTTCTCCCTGTAATGTTGCAGAGTGGTGTCTGTCATGTATTTGGTATGACACAAAAGTCACATATGGGTAATAGAAATGTCACCTGTTTCAAATAATCATTGATGGTCCTTGTAGCTGCAACTCAGTGAGCCAGAAGCCCCCACTTTCTGCATATAACCTATCAAAGTTCTACTAGTGTGACCAGCATTATGTTGACCAGCAAAGGTTGCTTCTGTTTCTGCTTCTAAATCAAGATCAGAAAAGGAACAATTCATGAATGCTTATGTTTAATTCATTTTAAGTCACTTTTATTTTAATCAGAAAATTACATCTAGAAAAGGCTCCTTGGGTGACATATAGAAAACATAAATAACTGACTCTCAATACTGTGTTGATGTTTTTAAATGTAACATTTCAGCATGAAATTTTTTCAAGGAAAAGGTGAAGTTGGAAGTAACCACAAATAAGAAACTTTCTAACCTATGTAATGCAAACAACTGTTCTCAAAATTCCTATTTTTGGAACCCTTTCCCCAGAACCTTGTGATATCATTTTCCTATATAATAATGTTCAGGTATTGCAAATATTTTTTGAAGTTTTGATAACATAACACATTACCTGTGAATTATTAATATAAATCACAAATAATGCCCGACTGCTAGGGTTCTCAGCACATGCTAATATAATGAACAATTATAGTGGGATTATGCTGGTAATGTAAATATTTGTCCTGCCTATGGATTTAATAAAAGATGATTGGCCAAAGGCCAAGAGGAAGTGTGGGCAGGGCTACCAGGTTAAGATACTCATGAACATCTCAGCACAGAGAAAGACATCAAATAGATGCCAGACAGAGAGCCACTACCCACAAGACGAGGAGATAGCAGCAGACACAGAGTAAAGAAGCTGAAATGCTGCTATGAGAAAAGGTACTGAGGTGCACAACTGAACAAGATTGGTTATATTGAGAGCAAGCACTAGCAAATTATATACCTCAGCCTTAGGTCAATCAGTGTAAAATAATATGAGTGTGTGATTATTTGATAGTAAGCAGGGCTGAGAGTGGGAATAAACCTCTGATTCAGGCTCAAAAAGTCTGTTTTACAACAAACAGTCTCAGCGGACTTACAAGAATTGTATTTTATAGGTTCATGCAAATTAAATTTTATAATTTTAAAGTAGATCTAATATAATACATTTCAAAAATATGTGTTGTTTCTATGTGAATGAAATGGATCAGCAGAAAAAGATATTTGCTACTTAGCTTAATGACCTGAGTTTAACCTGAATTTGGTGTCTACCCCTAAATGAAAAAAGAAAAGAACCAAATCTCATAATTGTTCTCTGAATGTGGCAAGTATTCCATAGCTTGTGACCAATATGGACACACACACTTAGCAATTCTGCAATATCTTAGCCAGCTATTGTTTATAAAATGAGCATGTTAGTAATAAAATTAAATACAATAATTTTATTTGTGTTACTTAGAATAGTGCCTAAAACACAGTAGCTACATCTACAACCAGCTCTAATCATGAATTCAGTAGTCACATATGTATTGTGCTTATTGTGAGCCACAATCCAGTTTGTGTGACCAGCTGGAAAGAGAAAGCCCTAATGTGGGATAATTCTCTTGTACACTGTAAATATTTGTCATTCATACTGGTTTAATAAAATGCTGATTGGTCACTAGCCAGGCAGGAAGTATAGGTGGGACTACCAGACTAGGAGAATGCTGGGAACAGAAAAGACAGAGCAGCAGATGCCAGCCAGAGTAGAGGAAGCAAGATGAGAATGCTGGACTGAGCCAAAAGGTAGTAAACCATATGACTAAATGTAAATATAATTATGGGTTAACTTAAAGTGTAAGGATTAGTAAGTAATAAGCCTGAGGCAAAAGCCAAACAGTTTGTAATTAATATAAACCTCTGTGTGTTTATTCAGGACTATGTGGCTGTGGCACCAGCCAGACAGCACAGAGAAACTTCACCCTAAAAACAAGTAATTATTTTCATTCTAAAAGAGAGAAATTTTAACCTATAAGCAGCTGTTACTTACAGACATCCTAAGAGAGGCAACAGATGAATAAGTGCCATGACATAGGGAAGAGAGAGAGAAAGAGAGAGAGAGGGAGAGAGAGAGAGAGAGAGAGAGAGATAGAGAGAGAGGCAAAACTTAAGCTGAGGTTCAAAACCAAACAGTTGCCCAAAGAGTGGAGGCCATGCCTCACCAGTGCAGGAAGTGAGCCATCATTCAGAGGCTTGCCGATCTGGAGTAAACCTCTGTCAGTGTTATTTCACATGAAGGTGACATTGTTTTCTTTCTATTTATTTTTCTCATATACAGTATAACCTGACTGCAGCTTTCCTTTCCTCCCCTCCTCCCAGCTCCACTCTGTCTCCTTACTTCTCTTCCTCAGATCCATTCCTCCTCTGATTCCCTTCAGGAAAGAACAGGCCTCCCAGGCATAGCAACTGAACATGATAAAACAAGATGCAATGAGATAAGCACAAACCCTCACATCAAGGCTGGAAGAAGCAACCCAAAAGGAGGAAAAGGGTCCTGAGAGCAAGCAAAAAAAGAATCAGAGACACCCACTCCCCCTGTTAGGATTCCTACAAAAACCCCAGAGCTGAACAACCACAATATATATGTAGAAGTTCCAGAACAATCTCATGCTGGCTCCATGTGTACTTTTCAGTCTCTGTGAGTATCTGTGAGCCATGAGGTTGATTCTGTGAGCTCCGTTTTCCTGGTATCATCCACCCCTCTGTCTCCTACAATACATCCCTCTCTTCTGTGAGTTTCCTCCAGCTCCTAACGTTTGGGTTTGGGTATTTGCATCTGCTCCCATCAGATGCCAGAGGAAGGAAGGTGGCATTTTAATGGAGATCCTTTCAGTGACAGAAGAAAAATTAATTATTTAAATCCACGTAAATAATTCTGGCTTGACTTACTCTTTTGGAGAAAGGTATGGGTGTGGGGGTTGGGAGTCTAGGGGGAGTGGGAGAAATGAGATGGACATCTGTGGCTGATATGTAAAATGAATTAAGAAGTTTCTTAAAAATACCGGGTTGAGAATGGAAAGTTCAAGTTTTCACTACTGTAAATATCTATAAAACTTAATTTTTTTCTTCAAGCCACATGACCTCTGATGTTCTTTTACGTCCTTAGTTTGGCCTTTAGTTAATTTTTTAATGTTTATACTACTGAATTTTTTGCAACTCAGTGATAAAACTAGACAGCTATGCCGGTGAGGTTTAAGTGTTAGGGAGAAAGGTGAAATCAGATTTCAATACTTGCTTTGTTTATTCTCTAATAGTTTTTACACAATAGGAAACAGTGAAGGAGAAAAAGAAAGCCATGCTTAGATTGATTATCAAATACATATTCCTTACTTGAAATACTTGAGATGAGGCAGGTTTTAAATTTCTGCTTTTGTCTGTTTATTGAATATTTGTATGTATGCAATGCATATCTTGGGGATGAGCACAGTTATAAACATGAAATTCTCTGTATTTCATAGAAAACTGAAGGTAATTTTGAATAGCATTCTAAATAATTTTGTTGTTGAAGTAAAAGTTAGTGTTGTGAAGTTTTTGCTTCCATTGTGTTGTAACCTGCAGTTTCAAACTGGGGTCATTTTTGGTACATATTTCATTTAGTTATACTCAACATACATTAATAAAGGGATAACATATTCATTAAAGGGTAGTACATCTTCCCTTTATTTTAATCCTCATGGTTACTAAATCTGGATTTTGAAATAAATAGTAAGATGCTCTTTCTGTTGTAATCATGAGGTCCCTTCTTTGATTTCAGGTCAGAAAGAACGCTTCTGAAGCACCACAGCCCTACACCTGCTTGTCAAGCTCTGTCCTAAACATTGAAGCAAAGGTCCTAGAATTGAGTCTGTTGTCTCTTACTCCCATGCTGGATTATTGGTGCCAAGAAGGAGAATGCTCTGATTCCAATGGCTTTTGTTGTAAGCCTTCTCCTGAGGCTGAGGTGAGCC
The DNA here is from genome assembly GCA_004025045.1 of Sigmodon hispidus. NCBI lineage: Eukaryota > Metazoa > Chordata > Mammalia > Rodentia > Cricetidae > Sigmodon > Sigmodon hispidus. Next base: position 96,680 of record PVIH01006307.1, on the reverse strand, counting down.
AGCCTCCCACACCACTTGCATCGTGACCAAGGAATGCTTATTTCCCCAAGTTTCCTTCTGAAAAAGTGGAAAGAGATGTTTCTTGGCAAAATCAAAAAGCAACAGATTTCTTTCTCAGCCAAGGTCAAGTCAGATACAGGGCTCCACAAAGAGACCACCTTCCGTCTGTGAATCGCAAGGCAGTGATAAAAGCCATAAATAACTTGACATTTTCTTTTCACTCAGTTGTCTCTTTTTAGGGCTCTCTTTCATGGAGAAGTTGATGAATTATTGTGCCTATTAGTATCTGAAATGATGTAATGGCACTCTATCTGTCACATCACTAAAAATTAGTTGTGTTAAGGGCACAGAATGTGTCCCTAGCCTTTGCTCAAATAATATTTGGTTCTTCATTTAAAGATAATATATCCTCTAAGCAGAAAATAAATAGAAAGTAAAAAAAAAAAATTAAAGGAACATTCTGTGTAGAACAGATGAATAAAAATTTGATCTAGAAATTAATCATGTAGACAGTTATTTTTAGATTAATTCAGATAAAAATGTAATATTATCATATATAGCTGTTGGCTATTGCTGATGCCCAAATAATACGTTAGTGAAAGAAATGATTGGCACTAGGATGCAAATACAATTTTCACAAATGTAAGCATGGCATGCGCTAGAACAGATAAAATCGAATAGAACTATTTAGTTCTAATATTCTAGAATAGAATAGAATTCATATTGGATAAATGGATATAAAAGTTAAAAACATTCAGTCTTATCTTTTAAATGTAAATTTTAGAAAAGAAACCTTGTGTAGCAGATAGTGTTTGGCTCTGAAACTCACAAGTCTTTTCTGTGCACCATTTTACAACTTAGCTGTGCAGCTTTGGGTTACTCACTTTAGTCTCTTAAAGCCTGCATTTTCTAAAGAATAAAATCAGGATAGGAAAATAGTGCCCACCTACAGGAGTTATTCTAGGGATATGTAGGACAGGTTACTTAAGTCACAGAGTATTCATTTTCCACAGCTATTATAACCTAATTTTTATAGTAGGTAGTAGAGATATATTCACTTTGTAATGCCTGTTTTTAGATTTCTAAATAACCTTGAATTGAACACTTTTGTTTATAAACTTTTTTTATTGGTTGCTTAGTTTATTTTCTTGGAATATATTCCTACAAAAATTGCTCCCAGGTCAAGCATTTTTAGAGTTACAGCAATGTTTTGAAATTCTATTCTAGTGCCCCCGACCAAGAGTGGCAAGGTTTATTCCCGGACAGGAGGCTCTTATTGCATTGCAAATAGTCACAGGAACGTGGCTTGTTTTCTGTGGAGTGACCCACACCCAGTGGTGTCTTTTCTTGGTTGCTGGCCTTTAAAAAGGCTAACTAACAAGCTGTTAGACGTCTGCCCTTTGAAAGGGCAGATCCCAGACTGTACTCCCAGACCAGAATTGCTTATTTGTTCTCGCCTGATATTTTTGTTCTGCACATGCTAGAAGGTTTTCAGATTGGTTCTAGCATTTGTCCCTAAGAGCTGTGAGCATTTCAGGTAGCTGGAAATGAAGAAAAACATGTCATCAATATGGCTGTCATATAATGTTGCCCTCCATTACTTCAGATTTGCCACACATTTGTTTTCCTTAAAGGAGATAATTGTAAAGGGAAGAATAACATTATGTACCATTTATATATGATGTATGTGTATCTATTTATTGTTCATTTATTGATGCTATCTATCACCTATTTTCCATCTTCTATTGCCTATCATCTATTTGCCACTCATATTTTGTTTCTATTAATTACCTAGCATCTGTTTTTAATCTTCTATTGTCTATTATCTATCTATCTATCTATCTATCTATCTATCTATCTATCTATCTGTCTGTCTACAATCTATTTTTCATCTCTACCAATTATCTCTATTTATTAACTATTTAGTGTTTATCAATGATAGATTTAAATTCATTTCATAAAGATAATGTAAGAAAATTCAGGGTGATATTATCAAACATAGAACAAGAAAAACGTTATGAAAGGCAGAGCTAAATTGAGTTATGGATAACTCATCATCTACTTCAGAAATTTTCAGGAATATGGGACTTCCAGGGTTGAGCTTCAAGAATTTCAGACTGGTTTGGTTGGCAGATTTTTGAGATTTTAAATCAGAAGAAACCTTCTTACAGGTCAATAACCTTTGTAATAAAATGGTACCTTTGCTTAGTCTATTTTACCTAGAGTTTTATCTCCCATAAAGAATAATTACAATTAAGAAAACAAACCATGTTGCATATGGACACACCTTTCTCCTGTCTGCACCAAAAAAAGTAGATTCTCTATTTGTCCCCATGACAGTCCAGCTTGGCTGTTCTCCAATCATATCAGGCTGGGATTTGCTAAATCTTTCTCTACAAGAGTATTTTGCCTGGGCTAAGTTGTTTGAAACTTTGTCAGTCACACAAATAGAGGAACAGGAATTTTTGTAGGAAGAATCTTTGATGAAATTGGTCTTTATAGAGACATGTTATCATTTATATTTTATTTCTCTTGTTCTCTATCAAACATATTAGCATTTATTTCTGACACATTTGTGCAATCTCTGCAGCTTTTAATCAATTCTGTGTCTACACTATCACTTCTACCAGCTATAATTATTTACTTATTCATTAGATTTATTTTAAAATACATTTAAATTAAAATTGGATTGCATCACTATCCCTCTTCCCTTTCCTCCTTTGAGCACCTCCCAAATACCCTCCCTCCAATCCTTCCTGTTTCCTTACTCTCAGATTGATGACATTTCACTTGATTATTGTTTTTACATGTGTATATTTATATATGTATATGCAAATATATGAATACGGTCTGCTAAGTCTGTTTATATTGTTCTCCAATACAAAGTGATCAGCTCTGAAACCATATACCCAGAAACAGCAATACTGGATTCAGCATGTAGTTGTAATTATTACTAGTACTGTTATTGTCACTTTATTATCAGCTTTCATTTTATTGCTGCTAGTGTGCCACCATCCATCATATAAGTACTACCTCCTGAATTTTATCATGACTTTTGAGTTAGATGGAATCACTGTCACTTCTCACTTTTGAAAGCACAGTGTCAGGAGTGTAGCTATATATGGCTGACAGAGCACAGCCAGCACAATAAGAAATATGGAAGTTAGCAAGTTAAGCAAACCTAGGTTCAAGTCAAGGTTGCTTTGATTTGCTAAAAGTCATATGGCATGAAAGCTGGAGTCTTTGTAGAATACTCTCAGATGCTCCCAGGAAAACTCCTAAATCTGTGCTTCCCAAGCTCCAGTGACATTGAAATTGCATCTTGTGAAGAACTAGATTCTGAGTTAATATTTTTCATTTTGTTAAGGTTTTTTTTTTCAACCATGTTGTGTCTGAAGGGGACATTAAATCAACACGGGTGCCAGCACAGGAGCCAGTGTCCACAGTGGCTAGAAAGTCAGAGTGCATCTCTTGGTATACAGAGTTCACATATTTCTCTTGTCTAATACCAAATTCTTTGGAACCAGTAACCAAATAATCAATAGCTCAGGTCTGCAAGGTAGCTCAGGAGAAATAAGCACTTGCCACCAAACCTGGAGTCCTAAACTTGATCCATGGAACATACAAGAAAGAAGAAGAACAGACTCCAGTGAGTGTCTTCTGATTTCTTCATGCATGCCTTGGCATCTGTGTCACCCCACTCATAACAAGTAACTATGGAAATGAACAAGTAAATAAAAAGCCATAGCCTCTCTCCTAAGACAACTGCTAGTCTCTACATTTTAAGAGGAAGTTTCACTTTCATCTGAAGAAATATCTTCTTTTGTGATACTTTCTGGTTAAAAAATTAAATTTCCTTTTAAAGAGGTAAGATGTGAAGGAAAGGACAGTTGGCTTCCTCTGAGTCCAGAAAGTAGTGAGATATTTCAACTTTGTTTTCTTAGGTACAAAAAAATAATCATTTGTCCCTTATTTTTGGTTTTTCTATTGGTTAGTCTGAATAATGTTAATTATGCTTACAAGTCTAATTGTCAGTAGCACACTCTCCACTTCTTATGTGTGTTCATGTGAATATGTGTTCATTCTATGTGGTGAATATGTTTTTGTGTATGATATTCTCTCTCTCTCTCTCTCTCTCTCTCTCTCTCTCTCTCTCTCTCTCTCTCTCTCCCTTACCCCCTCTCTGTGAATAACACAGAATGACATTGGGTGTTTTCCAATACTACTTCCCATCTTATTTTTTAAGATATGGTCTATCTCACCAAGTGAATACTTCACAAATTGTTTATACTTGCTGACCAGTGAGTTTTGGGCATCCACTTGTCTTAGTACACCACAACCAGATGTGTATGACCATACCAGTCATTTATGTGATTTTTGGAATGTAAAGTCAGGCCATTATGCCTGAGCAGCAGGTACTTTACCAAGTGGGCCATCTCCTCAGTTTACCAAATAGATCATCTCCATGGCCCTGAACTCTCCACTTCTTAAGATTTCCCATGAAATAAATGGAATCATGTCAAAGAAATTTTAAACATTGCATGACATATCCCTTTCCTGGAGATTCTCAGCATACAGAGCAGTACATTCTTTTTACACATTGCTTTCTTCAAAAGTCTGGCCCTGTTTTATGGTTTTATGAATCTCAGGAGTTTACAGTTTGGATTCTATGGTGGAGGTGTTACGGTTGCATCACCTTCCTCAAGTTTAGACTAAGCATTGGTATTTTATTGTTTAACTAAGCAGCAGTACTTTACTTTTTACAAGTTAAATAGTAAACAAGAGTAAAGCCCTCAGTTTCCTACTCTTGTTTCTTGCCTTTTGTGTGTATTAAACCTTATAAATGACACACTTTATTTTTAAAGAATCCAAATCTGATATTTACCAGGATTAAGAAAACAGTCCATTGACATAAGTAGGTTCATATCAGTCTCTCTAGGAATATGCTTAGTTTTCTCCTTTTGAATGTGTAGTAATCAGTAAGTGTTTGATTTTTTTCTCTAAGCATATTTTTAAATTTAGTTTCTTTCTACATACCAACCACTGTTCCCCTCCCTCTCCTCTCTCTACTCATTCCCACTTCCCCTGTCTTCCTCCACTCCTCAGAGAAGATAAGGACTCTCAGAGGGAGTCAATATAGTCTAAGCATTTGACCTTTAAGTCTGGTGGAAAACTCATATATTTTCTCTTGGATAGTCAGGAGTAGTGGTGGCCCAAAACTGCAATGGTTATTTGCATACATAGTCAGTTATCACTACTTTGTTTACACATAGAAAATGATCATTTAACTATCATTGTTAGGGTTATTCTTGGGTGGAGTGTAGCATTCACTAACTATATCCACTATTATTTAGAAACATATTAACAGTATTGGCAAATTGTGGGATGAGTTTCCCAGAGTTAGCCATCCTATTAGTCTCATCTGGAAACAATAATAGCTACACTCAGCAGTAATACTTCACTAGTTTTATGGCCATTTCTTCATCCAACAAAGCTGACTTGAAGTTCTCCATCACTGATAGCCTTCATTCCCAGGTTGAAGGCATAAACAGATAAAAATTTAAAAGCAAGTATTAGTTTTAGAAAATAGTTTTATTTTAGGGAAAATAAAACTGACAAATAACTTACAGGGGGTTATTTGGGCTATGTGATACATTTATGTATAAACATAATTCCAGTCAAAATATCATTTAAATTCCATTAGGAATAAGGATTTTGCTTTGGTCTGTCTAAAATTTCAGCACCTTGGCTAGCACCCCTAAAGAAAGGCGAATGAATGTATTTTCAAATATCAGAACCATTGACTGGAAAACCTAGTAATGGGGAACTAGTTTTTTTTTTTGAGTGATCTTGTATCCTAGAAGTTTGTGGCCATTTTAATTTCTGGTGATAAAGAATGCTCAAAGAAGTTAGTGTTAATGTCTGGAGGCTGATGACAGCTAACACCTCAGCTTCCCTCAGGGGCTAAGGGAAGATCTGCATGATGATTCTAAATTAGGGATTGTCTTCCCCCACCTCACACTGTCAGAGTTGAGAGCATTTGAAATCACAGGGGATGACAATGTCTTTTTCACTTTAGTAGGGGTGGCTAAATCACCATGGTGATTACTAAAATTATGACATTGCCTCGTGAGACATGTGAGCAGAGATTTCAGAATTGTCAGTCATGAGTTTTCATGCACAGAGTCCACAATAAGATCAAAGGATATTTTAAGTACAGTTTTATCCATCAGAGTCTCTAGTAAGATTAATGTTCAGAGATAAATGAACAAACTGCTGGGTTTAAATGAGCTCTTCATTGTTTCGGTCAGTTCAAGGTACTTTGTAACTTTGTACTTCGGTTCTCTTGAGTGGTTTTTCACCTGAGAGAATGACGCTCAGACACTTCAGAATAGTGTTTGAATGGGCTCCTGCATTTTATAGACTACCTCTTACATTACATTGTTCCTTGTTAATTTTGCACTGGCTTCTGATAATTTAAGTATAGAAATTCTTTCGCCATGCATTATTTTAGAACAAGTTCTATGCATTGTTTTCTTGTCTGTACTCTTCTCATTTTGGAGGGCCTCAGTGAAATGCAACCACACTGAAAAAGCCTTTGTCAACCACTTTGTTCAAAAAAGCTGGCACTTCATGGTAACAGTCAATTCATATTCTTTGTTTCCTTTATACAAACAATATTTTAATTTTAAAGGATCATTTGTCTTATTATGCTTACTTATCACTACTCTTTGCATCACTAAAGCAAGGATAAAAAAAAAATCTTCTTTACACTGTTTCAGTGTGTCATGCTGGATACAGTTGGAGAACATTTACCAACCTAGACTTTACATAAACAGCAAACCTAAATAGAATAAGAGAAAGCCAATCCAATTCATCAACTCTTGATTTTCTCAGAAATAGGAAGAATAATGAAAGCTGTGCTCTAGAGCTCCATTTTCACTTTCTCTGTGAATTATTCAAAGTTTAGATTAACACAGGTGGCACTGACAGCTCCTAAATAAATTAGCTTAAGATCTTTTGTTTTTTTATTGCTCAGACAAATAATCAATATATGACTTTCTTAAAGATTTTATTGAAAGATTAAAAGAAACAATAAGAAAAGTCATTTGTTTTAACTTTATTTGAACTGGCAGTGGCTAAGATGAATTTTGTTAAAGATACTAGTCATAGCATATTTCCAATAATGTTAAAGATGTTTATGAAGCCAATCTATAAATCATACTTTTTGTATATAAGGAGTAGAATTGTTTAACAGGGCTTAAACACATACTATGTGTGAGTATAAACAATATATCTTTTCTAAGATTAAAACTGAAAGACAAGTGAGTGATTTCCTATCACAAGCATTGGAAAACTATGTTCTAATGTTATAAAGCCGGCAATTGCTTGCTGTATTAGCATGAATTTGGGTTGTAATAAATGAGACCCAGAGCCAAATATCGGGGAAAGGCTGACATATCAGAGAGAGGAAGCACCACAGTCAATTCTCACCCAGTTGTCTTGCAACTTCCTCAGCCTCATGCTTGGTCGCTTCGTCACTTTTGCTGGTCACTTCTACAAGTCGCTTCTGTTTCTGCTGGGTTTCTAGGAGCCCTTATATACCTTTTCCCATCCAGGTTAGGATTAAAGGCATGTAGCCTTAAAATCACAGAAATAGAAGAAGTTTTGTCTCTGAAGTTATGGAAGTAAGGGTATTGGTAACCACTCCCAGCTTTTTCTGTGCTGGGATTAAAGGTGTGTGTGATTGACTTTCAGCTATTTATCCTTATATTCAAGCATCAAGGATTTCCTGAGCTGTCTGCCTAGGATTTGGCTGTGTGGTCTCTCTGATATCCCAGGATTTATTAAATACCTAACAAATATCCACAGATTGCTTTAATATGGCCTGCACAGTAAGACTGATGATCATACTTCATAAATGTAAAATATTGGCCAGTGAGTTAGACCCATGCTTAAGACCATTTGCTGATCTTCCAGACAACCTGGGCTTGCTTTCTATACCTCTAGTTGTAGGGGACTCAACACCCACTTTTGGCCTCTATAAAACTCAGGAATGCATGTGGTGCACATACATATGAAATTTATAAAAATAAATTAAAAATATAAAATATTACAGTCTCATTAGCCTTTTACAGGGAACAGTTAATGAAATTGGTAGAGACACTGGTCAACCCTTTGCCTGAAACGTTTACTCATTTACAGCAGAACATTGGTGACCCTTAATTTACTACATGGACTTAAAACATTGTGTGTCTGTTGTGACTCCTGTTGGAAACTCCATTATAAAACCTGTTCTTATAAGGTATTTTTTTTCTAACTTGGGGAATAATACTTACTGTTATCTTAATGAAGCTGTAAAATATCTGTCTGAGTTTCTCCTGTAAAGTAGTAACTACCAATGATGGCAGTAGTAAACATTTATTGAATACTGACTCTGTTGTAGGCATTATTTTTATAAACAAAAATAAAACAACTCTCACTTTGATGCTTTTCATAAATCATTGGGGTAGAAAGTGAATGTCATTAGTAAAGGTATTTAACACACCCTGGGTGAGATTTTCAGTTGAGACTCCACCTGATACAGCTATTGCTGACTTGCTGAGTGGTCCTTGCAAATAATTGGAAGAAAGTCTGCATGGGCCAGATTCCAGGGTTGGAAACAGCAAGAGAAAAACATTTACTGAGAAATACATCTGTCCCTTCACCACACAGTGATTATTTTTTTACTTCGTTCAGCTTCTACGGACTCAACACATTCTATAAAAGCCTCCTCAGCAGCCTCCTCTTCTGGTGAAAACCCACGTAAACTGTATTTTCATATAAACCAGAGATATCTACTATTCAGAGAAAGCTGGAGGAGACTTGCAGTACTTTATTCTCTAAATTCTCAGGTCATGTGCAAACAGTCTTGAATTTAGGTTCACATTTAACATTGTGTAATGTGGCATTGTTTTCTTCTTGCCCTTTGCTATCAAGGATCTAGATTAGCTGCTTTCTAAAATCCAGCAAGCTAACACAAGTGTTGTGTATAATTATTCTGTGGCCCTTAAATTTCTGAATAGAGCATAGTAGGTGTTTTATAAACACACAGAGACTGAATTGAAATAGACTGCAGTCAATACCTCTGTGAGTCTTTATTTCTTGAGCTTTCTCTGAAAGCATTTCAAGGCTGTTTCCTCCAGCCTGTTAGTCTCCTGTCAAGACAAATGGAAATTAACTACCTTCTCATAATTGAGGAAAGAGGCGGAGCATGTTGTTTATTCTACTTGTTTATTTATTTATTTGTCTGAGGAATAATGAATCAAGCCTTAGTTTAGTACTTGAACTTGAATCTTCCTGACTCATAATCAATTCCTTGTCTCACAATGAAAGACTTCACAAAACTAGAAACAATATTACCTATGACTCATATTGAAAGATTATTTTCTAGTCTCTGTTATGTCCAGTTGTAGCCTCATATTTAAGCTTTGGAATGATTTCCCAAAGACCATACTTTATTTTCCTGTTTGTACTATTCAGTGTTACTATTGCTGTGGTAACACATCATGCCTGAAGTAACTGGAGGAGAAAAGAGTTTATTTGGCTTCTCTTCCACACCACTGTTGACGTTTTGAGGAAGTCAGGACAGGAACTCAAACAGGGTAGGATCCTGGAGCAAAGAGCTGATGCAAAAGCCATGGACAGGTGCCACTTACTGGCTTATTCCTTCTGTCTTTCTCAGCCTTCTTTTTGTAGAACTCAGGACCACCAGGCTGGGGGGGAGGGGTCCTCTCCCACAGTGGGTTGGACTTTCCACCATCAATCTCTAAGAAACTGCCTACAGCTGGATCCTATGGAGGCATTTTCTCAATTGAGGTTCCCTCCTTTCAAGTGACTGCAGCTTGTGTCAAGTTGACATGAAACTGGCAAGGACAGTATTGTTGTGCTGGTCAGTAAGTTATATGAGGACAGAGCCAGCATTTTACAAGCTGCTGATAGATGAGGGGAGGATATAGGAAGGTCCCTTATATCAACCTTTTAAACACAAGTTTAAAAGGAATTCTTAACATCATTGGTTTTTTCTACTATTATTTTTATTGAGATAAATATTTATATCAAATATACTTTTTATCATATATTCCTGCTTTACTTTTGATACATGAGGTTTTATTTTTATTTTGCCCTTACCTGTTTTGCTTTGTAACCTTGAACAGTGTTGAATTGTTCCAGTGTAGGGAATTATTAACATCTTGATGTCTGAGAATATTTAGGAGATTCTTTCTGTATATCTTATCTTCACTTCTCTGGCTCCACTGGTCTAGTAAAATCTGGATTCTCCTGGAAAGTCCATAGAAAAGTGTAATGTAATCTGAGACTGAGCTTGTTGTACCTTCCCTCGCACTTCTAATAATTTGGTAATTTCATCTACAAGGGCTTTGGAAAAATGGATCTTTACTTGTGTCTCTTCCTTTCCACTGTGAGACCAGACTTCTTTTGTAAGATTTAACCCAGTGCTGAGAAAGGACGTAATATACAAATGTTTGTTAAACAACTAATGGAAAGTGAGAGGAAAAAAATCCTTTCTATATTACTCAGCTGCTACTGTCTTTATGAACTCAGCCATTGTAACTTGAATAGACATTCCCCAAGCAGGTCAAAACCTCTTGGTATGCATCCTGCACAACTAAATCTTGCTATCTTGTTTTCCTGGGAACTTTCTATTTGAAGTAACTTTCCTGCACATTGTGACCTTTTCTGTAAAAACATGTGCAACATCCAAAGACAGATGATCACTCTCTCATGTCTTCCTATGACCCTTTGTTCCTTTCTCTATTCTGATATACACTCCTTGTAGTGAACATTGGAGTAGTTAGCTTACTCTGCTGTCTCCCATGGGGGAACTGACTCTCCTGCCTTCAGACTGTAGGTTTAGTGCATTGAACCTATAGTGTTCTTTGTAAGCTAAGGAGACTGGTATTTACATTTTTTTTAATGGCGGGTCGAACATTTTTACAACTTATCTTAAGACTCATGTTTCAGAATTTCATCATGAGCTATTTAAGCTTCTTTTTGTATGACTTTTCTTGGGGAGACAAATATCTATTCATGTCAGATGTAACACCTATGGCAGACTAAAATAAAACAAAACAAAACAAAAAACTGAAAACTAAATCCACCTAGGTTTATCTTGTGAATTAGTGAGTTTCACTATAATTGCTTGTTTTAACATTGGCAATTTCTGGGTGGCTATATTAGTGAAGAAGAGCCCCGCTCTTCTGGAAATTGTTAACAACTATGTATTCTCTCCCAGTAATTGTTAATAGCTTATATATCTGGGGGAGCAGGGTAGGGCTTATGCACTTTGTCTATGTGTGTGGTCCCTTGAGTACCAAATCAGTAGTCATCAGTTATCCTGTGAGCCTTCCTTTCCATAATAAAACAATGGTACCATATTGTGAAGGTCTCATCAGCTTCTCTAATTTTAAGATAGCAATAGCTGTCCTGTCAAGCCAGTAGAGTTCCTCAGTGCTTAGTCACAAAGTTGTGTTAATTGTTCAGGTCACTGAACCTTTTACTAGGTCTTCAGTCACGTGGATTTCTCATTTTGGACTATGTAGAAATATATATAATTTTTTATTTTTACAAATAAGAATATGATTTCCTATAAATAAAATAGTTTGATGAAAAAAAAATTTATATACTTTTTTATCAAACAGAAGAGATTGATAGACCAGAGAATATAATTCATTCTCAGTTAAATGTATGAAGATATTGTGGGTATTCAACAAATCTGTATTCACACTAAATTTAAATTTTTCTGTCACCTTGGTGTTTTGAAATTGTTTTTCTCTCATCTCTATGTGCATGTTTATGGTGAGTTCAAAAATATCCATAGAATGTTTATTCACCAAGAATTTATTTTTAAGAAAGACTACTTAATTTGAAATGGAAATTAGGGAGATGTTTCAGATATTATTTTTCTGTGTGAAGATTAACATTTTCTGAGACCAGTGAAACAAATGCAGGACAAAGGCAAAAAACACATGCAAAGAAATGTCCCAGTTTTTTCAAAGCTGTTGTGGTCCACAAGTGAAGCACCTTAGCTCAAGCAATTTAAAGTTTTACCTCGGTTATTGCAAGAAAGATTCTCAACTAGAAAAAAAGTCAAAGTCACATTCTAGTGTTTGAAGAAAATGCAGAATCTGTATAAATATATGAAGACATAATTTAACTAGAACATTATCTTTCACCCTTTTATTCTGCTTTTTAGAGCTAGTTATGATAAGAAAGCTGGTCCAATATTAAAATTAAGATGTTGGCCACAAAATGCTTAAATTTATTATTTATAGACTAATGTGCTTTTACTAATGGATACTTCAAGAAACCAACATCTAATTCCAAGCCTGTACCATGAAGTTAATAAATTACATTACTAAACCATATTCTATACAATGTATAAAAAGTATAGGAAGAAGGAGATTGATATATAAAACTATAAATATAAATAGACCCATGAAATTCCTAATGCATTTGGCAAAAATGTTAGCATGAGAATAGTATATACACATGTGTTTGTGTGTGTGTAATACAAGGTTTTATTTAAGTTCCACTATAAAATGTAATCATTTTACATTCTTTAATTTACTTGTTACTTTCTCTAATGTGTATCACTACTTTTTAAAAGGCTACTTTGCTCACCACTATACCACCAATGTGACACTGTATCATTATGTTAAAGGTTGAAATAATATGAGGATACATGACACTGTGAAATAGGTTTCCTATTTTATTAAATTTTACACTGTATTTGGACATTTCGTTCCTGCTTTCTAATTTCCAAATAACTACTCAGATGCTTAATATTACTTATAAATGCTCAGCCATTAGCTCAGGCTTATTACTAGCTAATTCTTATACTTTAAGTTAATCTATATTTATATTTATGCTTTTCCATATAGTTCATGGCTTGTTACCTCATTTTTACATACACTGCTTTCTTGACAGTTGACTGGCATCTCTTTTGACTCTGTCCTTCCTCTTCTCAGAATTTTTGTAGTCTGGTCACCCCACCTATATTTCCTGCCAGGCTACTGGCCAAGCAGCATTTTATTAAACCAGTTTTAGTGACAAATCTTTAGAGCATACAAGAGCATCCTACAACACTGCATTTCTTCTTGGGTATTGGATTTTATAGCAATCATAGTCAAACAAAGAGAACATTGTTACTTAGTTCTTCAATCATTTATTGAAGAACTATGTTCCAAATAGTTTTCTCAATGTGCTATTTGCATATTATTTTTATCTACTTATAAAGAGGATATAGTATGTTACTATTAAACACCTTAGTAAAAAATTATATACCTACCAAGTGTCTTTCAGGACACAAAATAGATCCAGGCTATAGAACCCTATTTCAGCACTCAGGAAATGTGTTAGGATGCCCAAATATACGTAACAACTCTTTCAGGCAATGTGCTTCTAAGCCTATTTCCTGTTTTGTAGGTATGGTAATTTGTTTTAGTTAGATGTGAAGATCTAATAGACAGCATTGTTTACTAAGCAATATGAGCACAGCACATAATCAATATGGTTTTATTATTTATAATTAAAATATATTTATGTTCTTTACTTTTAAATTATATGTGATGATATACTACATATTTAATAAATTCTGTAATATTGAAGAGAAAGCACACAGTCAAATTCTAGACAGACAGCTAAGGAAATTTTTGATCCTCAAGTACAAGGACAATCAGCTGAGATTCAATAGCACACACCTTGAATCCCAGCACAGGGAAAGCCTGGGAGTGGTGACCTACACCCTTACTCCCAAAACTCCAGAGACAGAACTACCTCTGTTTCTGTGAGTTCAGGACTAGCTATGAAATAGAGTAGTACACACCTTTGATCCTAACCTGGATACAGCTGATGAGAAGGGCCTCTTAGGAACCCAGCAGAGGCAGAAGCAACAGGCAGAAGGGACCTGCAGAAGTGACCAGGAGCGAGGCTGAGGAAATTGTAAGACAGCTGAGTGAGAATTGACTGTCATGCTTCCTCTCTGTGATATTTCAGCCTTCCCTGAATACTTGTCTCAGAGTCTTCTTACAATCCAAATTTGTGCAACTACATTTGGCGTCCAACTTTGGGGCATGAATTCCCAAAAAAGCTGTTTCTGGTCAGAACAACACATGACAGGAGGAGTAATTGTTGGCTGGTTAGGCTGTTGAGTTAGCCTCCAGCTTTAAGCAGGCCCGACCACATGTGTTTCCATTTCACTTTTATCTGGGTAAGTTTTTCAGGCAGTGGCCATTTTCTCCTGGTGGGTTTCAGGTTCTTTCTCTTTCTGGAGCACTTGTTGGGCTGCTATCATACTAGGTAGCTGCCTCACTTCACAGCCATTTGAATCACCACTGACAACTAGATTGGTGAGTACAATAGACCATTTTTTTAAAGAAATGGGGGGATTTGAGGGCGTTTGTTCTTTCTGTAATCTTTCTCTAGATGATTTGATATTGGAACCAGTATCACTTCTTCTTTTCCAATTTGTAACACTTAATCTCCTTACATTTTCTTATTGCTTTAGCTAAAACTTCGAGAACTATATTGAATAGATAAGGGGAGAGAGGGCATCCTTGTCTAGTTCCTGATTTTAGTAGGATTGCTTTGAGTTTTTCTCCATTAAGTTTGATGCTGGCTGTTGGCTTCTTGTAAATCACCTTTATTGTATTTAGGTATTCTCCCTGTATTCCTGATCTCTCCAGGGCTTTAATCATAAAGGAGTGTTGGATTTTGTCAAAGGCTTTTTCAGCATCTAAGGATATGATCATGTGGTTTTTGTCCCTTTAGTTTGTTTATATGATGGATAACATTTACAGTTTTTTGTATGTTAAACCAGCCCTGCATTTCTGGGATGAAGCCTACTTGGTTGTGGTGGATGATATTTTTTATATATTGTTATATATGGTTTGCTAAAATTTTGTTGAGAATTTTTTCATGAGGGAAATTGGTCTGTAATTCTCCTTCTTTGTTGTGTCTTTGAGTGGCTTGGGTAATAGGGTAATTGTGGCCTCATAAAAGGAATTTGGCAATATTCCTTCAGTTTCTTCTATGTGAAATAGTTTGAGAAGTAATGGTAGTAATTCTTCTTTGAATGTCTGATAGAATTTGGCACTGAAACCATCTGGACCAGGGCTTTTATTTTTGGGGAGGTTTTTAATGACAGCTTCAATTTCTTTAAGGGTTATAGGCCTATTTAGGTAGTTAATCTGATCTTCATTTAATTTTGGTAGATGGTACCTGTCCAGAAAGCTGTCCATTTCTTCTAGGTTTTCCATTTTTGTGGAATACAGATTTTCAAAGTATGATGTGATAATTCTCTGTATTTCCTGGGGGTCCGTTGTTATGTCCCCCTTTTCATTTCTGATTTTGTTGATTTTGATACTCTCTCTCTGGTTTTTGATTAGTTTGGCTAAGGGCTTATCTATCTTATTGACTTTCTCAAGAACCAACTCTTAGATTCATTGATTCTTTGTATTGTTCTTTTGTTTCAATTGTATTGATTTCAGCTCTAAGTTTGATTATTTCCTGCCATCTACTCCTTCTAGGTGAGTTTGCTTCTAATTGTTCTAAGGCTTTCAGCTGAGCTGTTAGGTCTCTAGTGTGGGATTTCTCTAGGCTTTTCATGTCGGCATCTAGAGATATGAATTTTCCTCTTAAGACTGCTTTCATTGTGTCCCACAAGTTTGGATACGTTGTGGATTCATTTTCATTAAATTCTAGGAAGACTTTGATTTATTTCTTAATTTCTTCCTTGGCCCAGAGATGGTTCAGCTAAGTGATGTTTAATTTCCATGAGTTGGTAGGCTTTCTTTCATCTTTGATGTTGTTGAACTCTAATTTTAGGCCCTGGTGGTCCAATATGTTATAAGGGATTATTTTCATCTTTTTGTATATGTTGATATTTGCTTTATGACCAATTATGTAGTCAATTTTGGAGAAAGTTCCATGAGGAGCTGAGAAATATGTATATTCCTTTGTGTTAGGGTGGAAGCTTCTGTAGATATCTATTAAACCCATTTGCATCACAGCCTCTTTTAGACTCCTTATTTCTCAGTTGAGTCTCTCTCTTCTTGACCTATCCAGGGTTGAAAGTGGGGTATTGAAGTATCCCACTATTAGGGTATGAGAATTGATGTGGGATTTGAGCTTTAGCAGTGTTTCTTTTACATAGGTTGGTGCCCTTATATTAGGGGCATAAATATTCAGGATTGAAATCTCTTGACCAATTTTTCCTGTGATGAATAAGTATCTCTATTTGCAGATGATATGATTGTACACATAAGTGACTCACAAAATTCTTCCAAGGAATGCTACTGCTGATAAACACCTTCAGCAATGTAGCAGGATATAAGATTAACACAAACAAATCTGTAGCCCTTCTGTACACTAAAGACAGAAGAGCTGAAAAAGAAATATTATTACCCTTCATAATAGCTCCAAATAGTATTAAATACCTTGGAGTAACTACAACCAAAGAAGTACAGATCTATTTGACAAAAATTTTAAATCATTGAAGAAAGAAATTGAAGAGGATATCAGAAAATGGAAAGCTCTCCCATGTTCCTGGATAGGTAGGATCAACATAGTAAAAATGGCAATTCTACCAAAGGCAATCTATAGATTCAATGCACTGCCCATCAAAATCCCAACAAAATATTTTTTGGACCTTGAAAGAACAACACTCAATTTCATTTGGAATAACAGGAAAGCCAGGATTGCCAAAACAATTTTGCTCAACAAAAGAATCTCAGGAGGCATCACCATCCCTGACTTCAAGTTATACTATAGAGCTACAGTAATAAACAGCCTGGTAGTGGCATTAAAAACAGACTTCTGGATCAACGGAATAGAATTGAGAATCTAGATATTAGTCCCAAAACCTATGAATACCTGATCTTTTACAAAGAGGCCCAACATATTCAATGGAAAAAAGATAGTATCTTTAACAAATTGTGTTGGCATAGCTAGATGGTAATGTCTAGAAAAATGCAAATAGATCCAAGCCTGTCACCCTACACAAAATTCAAATCCAAATGGATCAAAGACCTCAACATAAACCCAGCCACTTTAAACTTGATAGAAAAGAAAGTGGGAAATACACTTCTACAAATTGGCACAGGTGACAACTTCCTAAATATAACACCAGTGGCACAGACACTAAGACCAACAATCAATAAGTGGGATCTCTTGAAGCTAAGAAGCTTCTGTAAAGCCAAGGACACTGTCAATATGACAAAATGACAGCCTACAGAATGGGAAAAGATTTTCACCAATCCTACAAGTGATGGAGGACGTATCTCTAAGATATATAAAGAACTCAAGAATCTAGAGCCCAAAATCTTGATTAACCCAATCAAAAAATGGAGTTCAGAAGTAAAAAGGGAATTCGCAGCAGAAGAATTACAAATGGCTGAAAGGCACCTGAAAAAGTGCTCATCATCTTTAGCCACCAGAAAAATGCAAATCAAAACAACTTTGAGATACCATCTGACACCTGTTAGATTAGCTAAGATAAAAGGCACAGATGACAGCCTATGTGGGAGAGGATGCAGAGCAAGGGGAACACTCCTCCTTTGTTGGTAGGAGAGTAAGCTTGTTCAGCCACTTTGGAATGTCGTATGGCAGTTTCTGAGAAAACTAAGTATCAATCTCCCCAAGGACCCAGCAATACCACTTCTGGGTGTAAACCCTAAAGATACACAATCCCACTCCAAAGGCATTAACTCAACTATGTTCATAGCAGCATTTTTCATAATAGCAAGAACATAGAAACAACCTAGATGCCCCTCAACTGAAGAATGGATTAACAAACTGTGGTACATCTACACAACGGAATACTACTCAGCAATAAGAAAAAATGATATCCTAAAATTTGCAGGCAAATGGATAGATTGGAGAATATCTTCCCGAGTGAGGTATCAAAAACCCAGAAAGATAAGCAGGGGATGTATTCACTCATTAGTGGACTACAAACAAACAAACAAACAAACAAGAAAAAAGCAAACCATGCCCAAGCTGCAAACCACAACCACTGAACAGCTTGGGATAAGAAACATCTTGGACTGACTCCTTGGATCCCACTCCCCCTAGAGAAAAACCTGACTCAGTCTTGAAGTTGGGGGGAGAAAACTGGATCTGCCAGGAGTGGAGGCTGAACTAAGCAATATTGGGACAGTGGGACAATGGGACTGCCTGCTGCCTGCCCAGGGAGGGGATAGGGAGTTGTGGAGTTGAGAAAAATGACCTGATGTGGTAGTAGGTGGAAGGGACCTTGAATAAGGATATACAAGGATAGAAAGTGTGACTTCTTTGTTCATAATAATAAAAGAGAATAGAAAAAAAAAGATTGGAATCAGCAAAGATAAAAATAAAGTAGATGGGATTATCCTCATATTGTTAATTATGAGTATTTTTTATTGTTTGATTTTTGTTTTATCATTCCAGAAGTCAATTAATGGAATATATGATGGAAGGAGGAGGCTAAAATAATAGAACAAAGAAGCAGAGTCAGGGACATAGAAATCTCCCTAGACTATGTTCTTGGGGATGGAGGATATTCTGATATTGAAAGGTAATCCCTATATGATGAACATACTCTTCTTTATGCTGTATGGCAGCACTAAATGCTTGTGATTAAATAGAAGTAGGAAAGAAAATTAAATCATTCACAAAAATAATTCAAAACTCAAAAGAAACTTTTACAGAGTTTTTGCAGGGATTATCTGCTGCAGTAAATAAGATAATACCAGATTCACAAGCAAGGTGAATAATAATCAAATCCCTGACATTTGAGAATGCTAATACACAATGTAAAAAATAGTAAGATCATTAAAAGCAAAGCCAGCACCCTTAGAGGTTTGTACTCTTGAAACCATTAATGCAGATTCTTATGAAGTTGATGATAATTGGCTAGGAGAGGTCATTTCTAGAGGTATAAGAAAAAGGCAGAATGTTAAATGCTATAATTGTGGAAGGCAAGGTCATATACAAAGAAATTGTAATGAAGATGTTCCCAGAAACAGTACCTTTGTTAGGAATAATTTCAAGAGATTACCACTCCCTCCTGAATGATGTATGCAGAATGTATGGAAAAGTTAGACATATGAATGTTGGTCATCAAGGGACAGACAAAGTAGCCTTCTGTCTTCAGGAAATTACCAAAGGGACCTTTCAAAAGCTCCCATATCCAATCAAGTGCAATCTTCTCCTGCTGTCATGGAGAATACACTTTACCAGAAGAATTAATGAAATTAAAACCTATTTTTTTTTTAAAAAAAATACTACACTAAATGATAGAAAAATCTATAGAAAAAGAAAATAACTCAGGAAAAATTATGAAAATAATATTCTGGCAAATGTCTATTAATGAACATAGGCTAAAATTAAAAGTACTAATTATTGATGTTATTATTGAAGGTTTATTGAACACAGGGGTGGATGTATCAATAATTTCACTTGGGTCATTGTATCCAAGTTTGCCCCTTCAGGAGATAAAAGTTCAGTTTTTGGAATTGAGCCATTATCCCAAGTAAAACAAAATGCAAAATGACTTAAGTATATAGGACCAGAAGGACAGAGAGGAATATTAAAGCCTTATGTGGCTAACATTGCTATAAATTTATGGGGATGAGATTTTCTACAACAATGGAATGGACAGAATATGTCAGTATTTTGTACAAAATCCAATAGAAAAAATATGTAACAAATTTCCCAAATCCATATAATTTGCTGTTGTAGTATGCTTTCCCGTGGCCTAGTTTTGGGCCTGGCAGATTGTACCTGGTGTGGTAGCAGTTTCGAACTTGGTCTGCGGCAGCTTTTGTCCCCCAAAGAAATGAATCACACGCTTATATCCTTTAAACTGTTTGGCCCATATCTTAAGCACATTACTAGCTAGCTCTTTCATCTTAATTCAACACATTTCTATTAATCTGCCCACCACGTGGCTCACAGCCCATGGCTCACCTGTATTCCTACCTGCTTCTTTTTTGGGGGAGAGTTGAAGAGTGTCTAACTCCACCCTTCTTCCTACCTGCCTACACTCTGATTCTCACCCACTTCTACAGTGCTCTACATAGCCCAAAACAGTCCTTTATTTACAGCATAGAGAACATTTCTACCACATTTCCTCTTTTTCTGTCTAATTAAAAAGGAAGGTTTCAATTTCCATATAGCAAAATTACAACAGAACAGCTCTCAAGCAGGAATTACAGTCACAATATCCAGTCTATTTGTATTCACAAAATTAAAGAGAATATTCCATTATCTACCTTATCATTGTGAGTCTAAAGTTTCATATCTAATATACCTTTTAAAATAAAAAGAACTGTACCTATAATTATTAAACCTTCAACCACATCAAAGACCACAGAAGGATATATTATTATCCTAATAAACAGGAAGCGTAAGCAACTTCCAAAATCTAGAAAATGACAGAGATGACCCATGCCTGCCTAGACAGTCATCCAAAGTTTCTTTGTAATGTTGGGGCACCCATCTTCAGCCTATATGGCCCAAAGTCTCTGTCATACCTTTCATGATGCAGGAAATCTGTCACAGTCCATCAGTTGCTTCTCCTTGTGTCCTGAAGAATGCCTGGCGATGTTTTCTGCAAAGCAGAAACCTGAAGGACCATCTCAGCTTGTTTTGCCAATGTTCAGAGGTCACTTTCCTATGGAACCTGCATGTCCAGTTTATACAGCATACTATCAAGCAGTCAATACCAAAATAGTTTCTTGTCCAGTGGCTAACTGTTGCCACAAAATAAATTCCACATGAAGTTTCTTCAATGCCCATCATTTTCCTGAAATACATTGGTGCTGCTAGGAGCAGACCTGTCTCACTGTCCAGAAAAGTCTAAGTTCATAAAATAATTTAAATGCCATATTCTGCATGTCTTTGAAGTGTTTGAAGACTACCTATCTAATTTTAATATATCTTTGTATACCTACCAAAACCTAACTAACATGACTGTAAGTTTGGTTATCATACATGACTATTAATCTGCATTTCTCAATTACACATTACAATTTTATATGCATTACATCAGCATCATACCTTAATCAAGAGTAGAAAAATACAAACAGCATAACAAAATTAACCTTAAGTTTATATCAATGAATCAAAATCCACTTATCTTTTCTAATCCTTTCTATATCATACTCTCCTCCCCCCCTTTTTTAAGATTGACTATGACCATTAACCATTTATAATGAAAACAAACATTAATAAGTAATATTTTTGGGAAATTGGGCGTAGTTTTCTTTTTTTAACTGCTTTCTGCTTTCAAAGGATGTTGATCTCATGGGGTTTTGAAGCTGGATCATCTCAACTGGCCTCTTGGAAGACTATTCAGGTGGCCTTGGCAAATCAAACCATATTTGCCTGGAACCAATCCACAGGTTTTGATCTTCTGTGGAGACAAAAACAGAAACACTTTTTCCAAGCAACATATTCTTATAAACAGATTTCAGAGTCAAGATATCTTTAAAGTATATGTATTTATTTAACTTAGCAGCCTTAGCAATCAATTTTCTTCCTGCAATAAGCTCATTAAAAGTTAAAAAATTAAAAGAAAACTCAATAACCCTAATCCAGGCTCTTTGTTTATCTGCCATCTTCATGTATCCTTTTTATCTTTATTTCCTTATTTCTCTTTCTTAAAGTGTTTCTTTACCCTTTCTTTCTCTCTTTCTCTGAAGCTTATGTGTATTTTACATACATTGTACCCCATTTAGAGGTTTTGTGAATCTAAATCTCTTATTGAGAATTCTTAATCATTTTCTAACCCAAAGAGCTTTTAAAATATCAGTATCACTTTAATTGCTGACTCTGCCCCTTTTGGGGGCGTTTCAATATGGCAGAGGAGCCCACGAATCTCTGCCACTGCCAGCAACCAGAGCGGACTCAGGAAATGCTGCTACCAGAAAAACCTTTTTTAACTCTGTTTCCTTTCTGTTCAATATAAGCAAAAACCTTAAATCAATCACACTTATGCCAAGCCTTCTGTGAAATGTATGAATTTAAGCTGTGTGCTGTGGATGTGTCATTTTTAAATTCCTGCCTGAACACCACACCGTCTCTGTATCATAAATCAATTCAAATATGCAATTCAAAAAACCGCTTTTGGCTCTGTTTCAGTGATCTAAAACATTCTTTAAGCTTTTTAAACTTTCTCAGGCTTTATGCGGGTGTTTGGTCCAACGCTGGGAAGCCATATGTTGTAGTAAGTTTTTCTGGCCCGTTTGGGCCGAGGGTTTGTAACCTGGCATGGTCGCAGTTTGAAACCTGGTCCGCATCGGTGGTTTTTGTCCTCCAAAGAAATGAATCACACGCTTATATCCTTTAAACTGTTTGGCCCATATCTTAAGCACATTACTAGCTAGCTCCTTCATCTTAATTCAACCCATTTCCATTAATCTTCCCACCATGTGGCTCAGCTCATGGCTGGCTGGTAGCTCTTACATGTCTGTTCCTCTTTGGGGTCGGATGGAGACTAACTTAACTCCACCCTTCTTCCTACCTGCCTACGCTCTGATTTTCCACCCACTTCTACGGTGCTCTACATAGGCCAAAACAGTCCTTTATTTACAGCATAGAGAACATTTCCACCACAATTTACCTCTACATGGATGCCATTCTATTGATTCAAATACTGATACTATAGAAAAAATGTTTGAGGAAGTAAAAGAAAAATTGCCTGCTTGAGGATTACAAATATCCCCTAAAAAATACAAAGAGAAGATTCCATTAATTATTTAGGTTAAAAAATAGGGCAGCAAAAAATTAGTTCCCTAAAGGTACAAATCAGGAGAGATAGATTGAAGACACTAAATGACTTCCAAAGATTTCAAGGAGAAATTGCCCATTTATGACCCACTTTTTGAATAAAAAGTGATGAACTTGATAATTTGTTCAAAACCCTAAATGGTGACAAAGACTTAAATAGTCCAAGAGAATTGTTACCTCAAGCTGAGAGAAAATTGGCTTTAGTAGGAAAGAAATTACATGATGCTCATATGGATCGGGTAGAATCAGACCTTAATTGCATCCTAGTTATCTTGCCTTCTAAGCATTCCCCTATGGGAATTTTAATGCAAAGGGAAAATGTTATATTGGAATGCATATTTCTATCACATAAACCAAGTAAAAAGTTAAAGACATGCAAAAAAAATTTTGAACATCTTTTAAGGAAAATTAAGACTTCATTGATTAACAGGAATGGATGGAGCAGAAATTGTTGTACCTTTAACTAATGAAGAAATTGACCAATTATGAGTAGAAAGTGAACCTTTGCAAAGAGCCTACAGTAATCTTTGGGGAGATATTAATAACAAATATCCTCAAAGCAAAATAATTGAATTTTTAAAGAAAACTAATTGGATTTTTCCTCATATTGTACAAGATCAACTAATTTCTGGAGCCCCCACATTTTCTACTGATGCAAATAAATCAGGAAAGGCAGGTTGCAAATAAGAAAATACAAGTAAAGTGGCTCAAAGCCCTTATAATTCTGTTCAAAATCAGAATTATATGCTATTGTGATGGTATTAATGGATTTTCCTGAACCTTTTGACATAGTCACTGACTCTCAGTATGCAGAAAGAGATGTTTTACACATTGAAATGGCTGATTTTATTAATAATGAGTTGAAATTAACTTCATTATTTATTCAGTTACAAGAAATAATCAGGCACAGGGATCATCCCTTTGATATAAAACACATTTGATCCCATACAGGTCTGCCAGGTCCTTTAGCACAAGGTAATGATGAAATTGATAAATTATTAATAGGAAATGTGTAGAGGCCTCAGAGTTTTATAAAAAAACATCACATCAATAGTAAAGGATTAAAAAAAGTTTTCTCCATCACTTGGCAACAAGCCCAAGAAATTGTCAAAAAAAATGTTCTACCTGTTGCTCCTACAACCAAACTTCATTACCAGCAGGGAATAACCCTAAAGGTGTACATAGAAATGAAATCTGGCAGATGGATGTATTTTATTTTACAGAATTTGGAAAATTATAATATATACATCATACAATAGATTTCAGGATTTCAATGAGCAACTGCTTTGAGTTCAGAAAAGGCTGATTCTGTAATCACACATTTGCTAGAAGTTATGGACATCATGGGCATACCTGTAGAGTTTAAGACATACAATGCTCTGGCATATGTCTCTAGTAAAATGAAACAATTTTTTCTTATTATAATATAAAGTATATTACAGGAATACCATATAATCCTACAGGACAAGCAGTCATAGAGGGATCAAGTCAAACTCTAAAGGAGATGCTAAATAAACAGAAAGGAATAACAAAGATCCCCTAGAAAGATACTATATAATGCTTTATTAACTTTGAATTTTCTCAGTGCTAATGAGAAAAGAACAACAGCTGCTGAAAAGCATTGGACTATAAAAAAAATGGCTGAGCTAAATCAGCCTGTCTATTTCAAAGATGTACTGACCTCAGAATGGATGCCAGGATATATGCCACGTTGGAGAAGAGATTTTTGCTTTTCTTTTCACAGATGAAGAAAAGTTATGGGTATCATCAAAATTAATAAAGACTCAATTTGATCAGGAGAAACTCCATGAAAATAAGAATTGATGGCTTAACCACGTATACTACAATTCTTTAAGTTGTAAGAGAAAACAAAAGGTTAGAGGAAGTTTTTGTTTTTGTCTTTACAGAAAAACAGAAATACCCATTTTCAAAAAGTTAAAAGACATTGGACATCTAGACATCTACAACAGAAGGGTGACTATCCAGAAAAATTCAGAAGCAAAAGAATATCACATCTATTGGTACCCAAATACCTTATGTGGTAAAATCTTTGTTCTTAACATCTATCTTTGATTACTAGATTAGTTGAAGTCCCAGTTAAATTATAAATTAAAGCTGGCTTTGGAGATGGAGTGTGGCTCTCTCCTTCTCTAAACCCAAGCATACTTGTCAAAGGAAAATGCAAAATCTCTGTATCATATCAGAAGAGCCACCTGATATGAGACAGAAGAATAACTAAAAAGAAGGGACAATTCCATTCTGTTGTTACTAATCCTATTCTAAATAAATATGTATATAGCTAGCTTCCTGTATATTGTGTTGGGTCTTAGTCTTTTATCAGTTTTCTGCAGTGATCCATGACAATGCCTAATTGTATGATTGCAAGAAACTAAGGGAGAAGGATGGATAAGTTAGGATATCCCTTAACTCTGAACTTTTTAATATTTTTATTATGAATAAAATCATATTTTTTATCCATGTGTATCCTTTTCTAATTCATGATATTTGACATAATGGGATAATATAAATATGATTTCTTGTGGAGGTCTTTAACTTTTGGGTATTTCTTCTGACTTTGAATATTATTTTATGGTTTATTCATGTTGTCACATACTACTACCCATAATACATTATTTTTTGACTCAGAAATTATTTCATTTTATGACTAGGTTATATTTTGTTTTTCTATTTACACTTTGATGTGGATATTATAGATTTTCCTACTTTTTGACTATTGTAAGCAATGCTGCTGTGAGTATTTGTATACAAGCTTTCAACAGAAGCCTGTTCTTTTTATTCTTTGGGGAATGAAGGGAATTCTAGAAGGAAATTTGCTGGATCAAAGGGTGATTCTCTGTGTGCTGTTAGGAAAGGACTGTTACATGTTACTATTTTAGTGTTTAACAATATGACCATTATTTCAACTATCCATTCACATGCTTGATATGTATAATTATTTATGAGTTATCACTTTGATTGATTTTTCCATGAATAGTGAATGAAATTTTATGATCTAAGAGCCAGGATATATACTGGCCTTTTTTTAGCTTGGCAGCTAGCTTTATCTTAAACAACACAAACTGTAAATTGAAGATGATAAAGCAAAAAAGATGGTTTTATGTGAAGCCCACCAGAGATGACCACTTAGTTTCAGTTTATAGCCTATGGAAAATATTTTTTATAGCTGTCTGGGACTACACTCAAGTATTCAGGACCTAAGTATATCTCTGAGTGTCTAGAGCAAAGAATTTTGAAGGCTAATATCATAACTTGGCATCTTGCTTTGTGGCTGTAGGGCGTTTATGTACATGTAGTTTAACAGAAGCTAAAGTAACTTAGCCCGTACATCTTGACCTTGGGTTTCTAGAATAGGGCTGGGTAATTTTCTGTAGGATTCTCCATCAAGGTTATTAAATTGTAATTAAACCTGAAATGTCCTTAGCAAGAATACAAAATGGAGGAACTTCTGAACTCCTTTGCTCTAGTGTGATTGTTCAGAAATGCCTTTCTGCCCTCGGCCTTTGCTGTCTGACTGTATTTTTTTAAAATTAAAAATAGATTTTTTTCTCATCTAATATATATATTAAAATTTTCCTTCCCTCTACTCATCCAAATCTGTCCCTAACTTCCTTTCCATTCAGATTATCCCCTTTCTGTCTCTTATTAGAAAACAGGCTTCAACAGGGTAATAATAGTAAAGTAAAATACTACAAAATAAAAGAAAATACATCTGAATTGGACAAAACAATCAAATATACGGAAAAAGCCTAAGAAAAAGCACAAGAAACAGATACAGCCACAGAGACCCTCCAGGAATCTCATAAAAATATTAATCTGGCAACCATAATAGATACACAAAGGACATATAGGGAAAAAATATAAAAGAATAATATAAATAAAATAGAATAAAATAAAAATAAAGAACAAAGATATAACAAACTTTTTAAAAATGTCCTAACAGGTCAAGGAACCCTGAGTTTGTTTCTGCTGGCCGTTTACTGCTATGCGTATAGTCTATCTTTAATAGTAGTTTGTTTCCTCAATAAGCCTCCCTCGGAGAAAACTAAATGTTAATTTTCAGGTGGTTATCAATTGGAGATTACTTCTGAATTAGGGATGAAGGTATGTGTCCACTTCTTTCATCTCTAGGAGCACACCTGGTGCAGACCTGTGCAGGCCCTGTGCATGCTCCTTTAGTCTCTGTGAGTTCATTTATGTGCCCATCATATGTGTGTTGATTTAGAGGACCTTTGTTTCCTTGGTGTTCTCTATTTCCTCTGGCTCTCACACTCTTTCTGCATCCTTCTTTCCAGAACTTTTTGGGTTTGAGAGGAGGGACATGATGGATACATTCCATTTAGGGCTGAGTCTTCCAAGGTCTCTCAATCTCTGTCTGTCTTATTATGGATCTCTATATTTGTTCCCATCTGCTACAGGAAGAAGCCTCTCTGATGATGGCTGAGCAAATCACTGATCTGTAAGTACAACAGAATGTCATTGCGAGTCATTTTACTGTCCTTTATTTTATTTATTTACTTTTAGAAAAGTAGTATTTGGTTTTACCAGAGTTCCCAGGGATATCTAGTCTCAGGTTCTTGGTCACCCAAGCAGTGTTTGGTATGGGTTCCATCTTGTGGAATGGACCAAAAGTCAAATCATACTTTGGTTAGTTATGTCCACAAGCTTTGTGCCACTATTAAATTAGCACATCTCACAGTCAGATCAAAGGGTTTGTGGCTTGCTAGGTCTTTACGTTTTCCCTTTGGTAGTATGCAGAGTACCTTACTATACCAAAGCTTATAGCTGTAATTGTTAAAGTTCTCTCGAGAAGCTTGGAGATGGCTAGAAACTCATCCATGTAGGATCTTAAAGCACCCAAAGGATTAACCACATGGTTTGTGGGGAAGTAAATTTCATGTGTTTTGTCTGCAGGAAAATGCTACTGGAGCTTGCAAGAATGGATACTGATATAAGATGGGAAGACTTGGTTGGGAAAAGGCAGACAAATCTAGAAATTATTTAAGGGTTAGAATAATACAACAGAAATGAGTTCCTTTGCTTATATGCAACAGGAATATCAATGTTCTAACTTGATCTAGTTATAGTTTTGATTACAGCTTAGAAATGGCCCATTTTGTGGCCATTGAAATCCATGCATGTAAAGCAGCTCAATCATTGGCTGGTCTTGAAGCATCATAAAAAAGACAGAAACTACAAGGTAGAATCTTCCAACTTGTTATGGTCACAAGATGCACAGTTTTCCTGTAGGATATTTCATAAAGGAAGTATGAACATATAACTTCAGCCACCAGTTCTTTTTTTAGGAAGCAGCAAAACCACTCATCGGAGAGAGCAATGGACACATTTTGTGTGGAGATTGGAGACATTAAGCTGGAGTCTTTCCTTTGTCTTGAAGTATCCACCATTGTTAGCATCAAAATAGAAAGATCTGCAAGTAGGCCTAATGGGGTACAATTTTAATACAAGATGAGATATAAAAAAGGAAGTTTTCCAGAGTACCTCTGATTCTTAGACACTTTCTGTACTTAGGAGATAGAAGTTATTCTTCTATGCACAGAAAAGAGTGTCAGGCTGAAACTTCTGACCCATCAAAGCTGTCTTGGATAGAAAGAGGTTTGCCTGAGGTTTTGCTCCTGTTCATAATTAATATCTTATATCAGGATGTCTCAAGTGCTTGTACATGCTTAAAACTATTTTACTTTATTAGTTATACATATCATGGCTGTAATGGGCCAATCCTGGTTTTCAGTTTGGCTGGATCTGAAATTAACTAAAAGATGAATCTCCAGGGCACAGCTGTGAGAAATTATCTCAATTAAAGTAGCCACTGAAAGCACCTATGAGTAATTTTCTTGATTATTTTAACTTAGTGGGAGAATACATCCTGTATCCGTGTGGTACCCTTCAATGGCAATGCAAATGACAAAAGGCTTCTGCTTCCTGTCAACTTGGCTTCAGGTCTCACAGGTTAGTTCAGCAACCTGTTTGCCGTCTCTGCTACTGCTGCATTCTTTTGCTGATTTCAGTGTGTAACTTCTTCATGCTTCCCTTTGAAGGAAGCCAGTGGTATTCCCAGCATCTACCAGCAATTCAGTGCCAGATTGTGACTACTGAGGGATTCAGTCCTATGGACTGAGCAGCTACTGGGTTCTCAGCCTCCAAATATGAAGGCTGCCATTGGATTCTACAGAGACTATTTTATTTAATACAACCTAATAGATCATTTTAAAATATATATTAATTCTACATGTTTTGTTCCTTTAGAGAACCACTACCAATTCAGTGCCCCTATTTGAGAAAATCTTTTCCTTCTGTCCTCACGCTGATCTGTCATCCTAAGTATTCCTTTTCCTTCTTCCCTCCTTTCTTCCCTTTCTCTCTCCCTCCTTTCCTTCCTTACTCTTGTTCCCCCCTCCTTTCCTTTTCTTGTTTTTGCTCATGTCAATTTTTTAAAGACAAAGTCTTGCCATGTTGTCTAGGCTGGCCTTGAAGTCTGAATCTTGACTGCTTCAGCCTCTCAAACACAACCACGCCTGGCTTAATTTCTTTGACAAAAAGTTTTTATTGTTACTTTTTCAAGAGAGGGTCTCACTATTTGGATCAGGCTGGCCCCAGACTCAGAAATATGTCTGCCTCTGCCTCCCAAGCGCTGGCATTAAAAGTGTGTGCCAATCCACCTGGCCTCTTTGACAAAACTTTTTTTCCAACAATATTTTTGCTAACTTTTATCATAATTTTTTTTCTCCTCAGTTCTTTGGTTTTGCTTACTTTCTTTGATAAAACAATATGTAGTTTGCTTATTTTATAATGCATTCTTCAAAGTCCTATTTATTTTGCCTTAGAAACCATTTGTCCTTTATTTTTCCAACAAAAATATTTGGGGTTTAATTAAAGCCATCAAAAATGTCGTTAAAAGATCATTAGTAAAAACACCTGGTGCTGTTATTAAACAGTGTTATTTCCTCTAGAGCCCAGAGGAAGCTTCAGCTTGTAGAAATGTGCGTATCATATGTTTTGTGGAATTGCTCTGCTGGATTGTTGCCAGGGTTTGGGAATTTTTGCCGACATATCTCAGATATATCCTAGTTTTCGACAGCTTGAGAAGTGCTATGCCCAAATGAACTACGAGCTTTCTCTATGATTTCTGAGTAAATTTGAACTTGAGACTCAGGCTCCACAGACGCTCCCAAGCTTTTCTTTTAAACTAGAACTGTGAGCAACCAGGAACGATCTTCACTCATCGTTATGCTCCTGTTGCCTCTAATTAATCTCCGCTCTGCAGAAGGTTTGCCATTTACCTGTGGAAGGAGCTAGAGTGAAGATATTGTCGGAATATACCCAGCTGGGTAGTAACATGACTAAAAATGACATGGTGGAGATGACAGCAGGGAGAGGTTGGGGGGAAGGAACAGTGTCCTTCTCCTGGAAAGGTAGAGGCTTTGTTTTGAATTCCGTGAACTGAGATCATTTAAAATGTTTGAAACGTGGGACTTGTGTGGGGAAATCGTAAGACAATAGCATGAAAGCCTTCTATTCCCTTTTATTTTGCTTGCATCAAAGAGTCTAAAGGGAAACAGAGAAGGAGATGAAGAACGAACCACAGACCATTACTGTAACATAGAAAATCCTTAAATCTTTACTATAAAAAAATTCTTTGAAGAAGAGATAGGCTGCAAATACTTAACTCTTTGCTGGGAAAATTTGCCATTCCTTATATCTTTAAAAGGGCAAGCTTATTCCTTACTTGGTTGGAAAACCTTTGCCTTAGTCAGAATACCTGAAGTAACAATTCATAAGCATGAAGAAATAGGTGGAAGTTGCAATTCAAGTTGAACTGATTCTATAGAAATTATTTCCACCTAGTTGTCTACAGAGAGAGAGAGAGAGAGAGAGAGAGAGAGAGAGAGAGAGAGAGAGAGAGAGAGAGAGAGAGAGATCCAGTAAATATCACTGAAAATAAATCCCAGAATACAACTGTATAGATACAAATTTCTCCCCGACTCTAAATAGATAAGAACGATTCAATCAATCCTCATTGGTATGAAATAACTAGTCCAAATACAAGAAAAACTATCCACAAAGCCTTTTTACTTATTTTCTTTGGGAAAAGTTTAGTTTATAAAACGTAAATAGAACTAAAGAACCACAAAACTTGGAGTTATGCTGACAGATTATATTACTTAAATCATAAACAGTGCCCAGAATATTCATCAAGATTCTTTATTCCCACTCAGGACAGAAAGTTAAAGAGTAAAATTATGACGCCTATTGCATGTCTCAGAATTGTCTCTATAAGAAAAATTGGAAGAGAACATTTTATTATTCTATTTTAGTAACATCATTTAACATATTATTCAGTAATAATTTTAAAAATTGAGATAATTTCTCAGACATGTTGATCATACATGAATAGAGTTTTGGATGAACACTTGTAATTCCAAAAAGTAATTTTGTGGGGTGGGTTTTGGGATAGAAAGTCAGAAGTTGAGAAATGGATTTTGTTTGAGGAAACTGATTCACATCAGCCTTCTCCTACAGGTTCATTCTTTTCCCTTACCATATGAGCATTCCACATTGGTGAGCTTACCAGTTTCTGAACTTATTTGTTCTTAGAAAGAACTCACAAATGTTTTCCATCTGTCAAACTGTGAGACATGCTTTGTTATACAAACTTGCTCCGAAGCTTTGCTTTATGGACTAAGAAGCAAAGTACAGACAACTGCACATAAAGATATTCAAGGGTAACTATGTACATATGTGCACACACATGCACACACACAGCTTGTATAATTAGACTGAAAGTTGCATGTCTGTTAAGAATTTTTTTTCTGTCTGTGCTTTTATACAGTGTCATTTTGAGGAATTAGAATGGTATTATATAAATAAAATAAATGATTATTTGAATTTCTTCAACCATTAGAAGAGCTGAGAAAGACATTTACAATTAGAGACACCAAGGGTCAGGAATTTAGTTTTGTCTCCTTTATATAATTGTTTTGTGTGGTACTTTTGAAACCATAATATCCTACATTGGAATCTTATTTCTCTTATCTTTTCTAGGCTACATTTGTATTTTTTTAGCTCTCACTTTTATAAATAAATCAGATAAATATCATGGTAAACCAAACTAATACTATTCTGATCTTTCAACTCAATCAATGTTAGTGTAAAGAGTAATTTCCCTCATGGAGATATAAAATTATTATTTCACATTGGGACTTACTATATACTCTGATAAAACCTCTATATAAAATACTGACAACTTTGAATGTAGCATCACGCTGGTCTTCAGGAGTTACATACAACATTTTCTAACTTGTTGAATGATACTCTCCATCAAAACCCTTCAACATCTTTCTCCCTAAACTTGGAACCAAGTCAGAGATAAACTTTCGTAGAGGGGCCTGGTGGTGTAGTCCAGCCAATTAGGAAGCTGAGGCAGAAAAATCACAATTTCAAGGCTTGTTTGGGAGATCAAGGCCAGCCTGGGAAACTTAGGGAGTCCCTCCCTGTATCAAAATGAATGAGTAGAAAAAGTGAGCATTTAGCCTATTGCATAGTAGTAAAACATTTGCCTAGCCTGTGTGAGACACTAGGTTTTATCCTCAGAATCACAAAAACAAAACCCAAATAAATCCAATTACTTTCCTACGTAAAATAATAGTTAGTAAAGACTTTGTGCACCCCATTCTTGTACTGTAAATATGTATCTGGGAATATGAAAATGGCTGCATTGAAAAATAAAGTGTATTTTGGAGAATATGCCAAAGTTTACATAGTATTTCCAGTGATTAAAGAGTGATATCTATAAGCTCATTTATCAAAATTGAGGTTTGACTTTTGCACCTGAAGAATGATTGAGTTGTGCAAATTTTGCTTCACTTGTTGCCTCAGATTCCATCCTACATTATGATCACCAAGGTTAACCCTGTTTCAAGTTCCTAGATATGGTTTCTGGTGACACTTTTCAGAAGAATAATTCTGTTTGTTTTTGCTTAAATCTTGACATTGCTTTCTTATTTATCTTGCTCCCCCAAGGACTCGGTAGTAGTTACCAACACAAATCTTAACAGAATCCCTCAAAAATTAAAATTAAAATAAAATATAAATTAAAGTCAAAATAAAACTTTAAAACACTATATCAGGGGCATGAACACTTTCCCTGAGATGCCTGAGACCTTGCATCATTATATTTTCCCAGTAGTAACATACCTTCTAGTATGGCAATCATGTTATATCCCACATTTTTTAGGTCTGATTCTAGAATCTACCAAAGACAAAAGTAAAACATTAAGCCACTATATTGACACAATGAGTTCTTGGGAAAATAAATACCAACACGTTCTAGGGAAGTGATTTAAATGGGACAAGACTATACCCTATGCTGTATTTATAGTTGCTGTGGGAAGTTTTCTAATTACTTTGTACTTTTATGGATTCAGGCTTAAGTTGCAAAGGAAAGAATCAGACAGTTCTTGAGTAGTAAGTGCCCCTCAAATCTGCTGTTTCATAATTAGTATAATATTTTTTTCTGGCGGGTATTATGGTGGGAATAGAAGACTGGCACTTTCCATGACACAATCAAGGCCAAGTCTCTTTGAATTTCTCATGCATGGTCATACACTCTGGGGGCCTGGAAGATCACCATGTCATCTATCTATCTATCTACCTACCTACCTATCTATCTATCTATCTATCTATCTATCTATCTATCTATCATCTATCTATTTAAAAATCTGAGCTGAAAATTAACCTCTCTAAATTCAGAATGACTTCCATTATATCTATCTATCTATCTATCTATCTATCTATCTATCTATCTATCTATCTGTCACTATGGTATATGGCTTGCCAGTGAAGCCAATGATCATCTATACATTTCCTCCAATGTCCTAATTATAGACAAATCTTAGAAACAAGACTTTCACACAGAAGCTCCTTCTGACTGGCCTAATTCCATGCACCTGGCATTCTTCTGGAGTATCATGCTTTCTAGGTACTAAAAAGTCATTCTGATGAGTGAAGATTTGTGAAGATATGCTCTTGTTTTTATCTAGGAGTAACTGAACAGTGAGCAAATAATAGATGTTTGTTAATGCATACCTTGAATAGTCTGTGTGGCTGAGTGAATATGTGTCTAAAAACATAATAAATCATGAGCTGAGGAAGCATGGTAGTATTGTCTATTTACTAGTGATGGCACATGGTTCTCCTTTGTTCTAATTGCTTAAAGTTTAGTTCAGACAATAAAGAGCCTATGACCTAGAAATTTGAAGTTTCCCTGTGTCTTGCCTTTTCTTAGGATTCTGTTTAAGGTAACACTCATACTTGCAACTTCTACATCTACTCTTGCCTTTGGCTCTGCTATATGTATTTTATTCACTTAAACCACACAGGACCATTGCCAGCATTCTCAGTCATAAATTTATTCACTCTGACACCAAACTTCTTTTTCCTCATTGCATTTGCTTTCCACCAGTAACAGGGTTTTCATCCTTAGAAACCTGAAATGAATGCCAGCGGAAGCCAACACCATTGTTCAGGGTGTCCTTAGTTGTTGCTGTAAGGAATTAAGTTCATCATTGCATGAAAACATCTTATTTTATTTACACAGTTTATAGACATATCTTACTCCAATAATTATAGTATTTTCACTGAGAGTAAATGTTCTTCCATATCCTGTTTATCGTTTGTTTTTGATTTTCTTGTCCTAAGGATGGAATTCAGGACTCTGCATATGATGTTAGCTGTTTCAAACTCCTCTTCATATTTTGATTCTCACAAATGTTCAATAGAGGTTTATTTTTCATTTTTACTTTAGTAACTTCACTAGATCTATTTATGAAGCATTTTGATGGTACAAAGAATATTGTAAATGAGAGTTTTGGCTCATTATTTATGCATTACATTTGTAGTTTAATTTTAAATATAATCAGAATCTGGGGGCATTTACATGAAAATTTATATTCCAAATAATGAGTTTAATCTTAAATGAAGAACTATAGTTGGTGGTCATATTTGCCTTAAAATTTCCTTGGATATTCTTACTGTGCTTTCAGTTAATAACCCCTCATTCTTTCTCTTCCTCCCCCACTCTCTCTCTGTATGTGTGTAACTAACAAAAATACTTCAAATTATGACATCAATTTGGCATTTTTGTACTGATCACAAGATTCCAACATGATAATTAGTAATTTTGAAAATACTGAGTTGCCTTGTTAAATATATTTAACAGTTTATACTTACTGACAAACAATCCTGGACTAAGTATAATTATTAGAACCAACACTCTGTGTTTAATATAATTAGTCAATCTGTAAGTGGACAGATATGTATATGTGTGAAAGAGAACCAAAGGCAGTTAAATAGGTGAGCAGGAAAGAAAAATGGTGAAAAGGAATATATTCTTTGCTGACTAGGCAGAAGGTAGTGTATAAATGACTGACAATCCAATTAGAGAGTTCTTTTCAGGGAAAAATATGGCAGAGTAAAATGTTATGAACAAAATAATACAGCATGACAAGAATTCCTAGGGCTGCCAATACCATCCTGTTTTCAAATATACATATGAGAAAAGCCATGAACAATAGATTTTATGTAACATCTTTGCTATGCATTATTTAAATTATTGGTGCTAACTGAAGGTGATCATAGACTTTTTTCATAGTTTTTTGACGTGGTTAGTATTCACTGCTTGTGATTCTAATCTTAAAACATGATACTATATTGCAGTTTTAAAGCATGTAACAGATTATCAGCACTTATGGAATTGTAAACAATAGAAACTCCTGAACAACATTTTTTTAAGAGGAGTCAATATGGAGTTTGCTGTGAGAATGTGTCTCCTAGTAATGTCAGAAGCTACATTCATGAAGTCTCTCATCAACATGACTGCATAGACATAAGCTGAGCAAGGACAACACTAACAGGTCAAAATAAATGGGGAAGCTCATGACATCTCAGGACTACAGAAAGAACCTTAGACAACTAAGACTTGACCAGATCAGGGGAAATAGTCTTCCCCAGGAAAGATCACATCAGTTTGAGCTAGTTATATTTAGGGATAGTGTGTGTGTGTGTGTATGTGTCTGTATATGTACATGTACATATAGGCATACATAACACATCAATACAGAACAATGGTGAAAGGAGGCCATGAATTTGAAAGAGCGTGAGGAAGGATATATGGAATGGCTTGAGGGAGAAAATGGAAGGGAAAATAATATAATATATTATAATTTTAAAATACAAGAAATAATAAAAGAAGTGAAAGAAAGGGCATGACATTTATTATTGTTCTTCTAGAAAGGAGGACATAAAAACAAAATGGACAGCAATGCACCAAATTATGTTTTGATTGATTTTCTAATTTAGTCTTATGGTTTATTGTCCATTTAACATCTCAGCAAAATCTTACAAAAAATGCTGCATCTCAATTATTTCTAACTTGCAGTTGAGGAGGCAAAAAAGAATAGGAATAAAAATAATCTTATTGTGTGGAAATATCACTGTACAGACAAAATTAATAGATTAAAACTTATAATTAAGTGGGAAAGTTCTGAAGGACAGAAGCCAGTTCTGGAAGCTTCCTCAGAAACTAGCCAGATGATTTATTTTCTCTTACAAAGGAAGATAATGATCCATACTAAAAATCACCATGTGACATTTACACCATCTTATCAATACACATGCATCATGATTCCCTGAAAAATTCCATTGATCTTATTTCCAAATTTTGTCTCATTTCTTTTTTATCTGCCATGTGAAAAGAGCATTAACTTTATTTTAGAGGTGGGAACACTTACAGACAGAGAGGTTGAGTAATTTTGCAAAGTAATCTAACTTTGACCAGTACCAGAGTTAAAATTTCAAATGACTCCTTGCCTTATTTTTTGTATACTATAAATGTACAGAATTATTTATTAATTTAAAACACAAACTTGACTGAGCATAAAGCACAAGTCTGTAATCCCCACTCTTAGGAAGCAGCGACTGGAATGACCTTCAAAAGATCAAGGTCATCCTCTGCTGCATTTGAAGCCATCCTGGACTACCTTAAGACATTGCCTCAACAAACACCAAAATGTAAAAACTAAAACTAAAACTTTTAATTAAAAAACAATTATGCTCTTTTCTTGACTCAGTCTTGATGTTGGGGGGAGGAAACTGGATCTGCCAGGAGTGGAGGCTGAACTGAGCAATATTGGGACCTTGGGACCTCCTGCCCTTGCTGCGGAGGAGATGGGGAGATGTGGAGAAGAGAGAGTGACTGGAGGGGGTGGGAAGGACCTTGAACAAGGATATACATGGATAGAAAATGTGACTTTATTTATAATAAAATATTTAAAAATTAAAAAAAGAAAACAGATGGAGAAGTGAGATAGAAAATGAAGGGCATCTTTGGCCCTGGTCCTGGAGAACCTCTAGGTTTGACTTTCCTTTTAAAGAAAATTATGCTGAGAGGTTATTTGGAGTATCACTAGTAAAATGCAATTGTGAATTACATAGATAGACTAGAATGATGTCTCCTTTGATGGATGGCTAGTGTACCAACAAAAAGGCAAAAAGTACATTTGCAGTAATAGTGTCAACCTCTTTTTTTAACTTTATTTTCTAAAAAATAATAGAAATAGAAATAACAGGGAAAAAAGGAAATATGTAACAATGCCATTGTGTTGAATAAATAGTGTTGAAATCAAGTGGACAGCAAATGACAATATTAAATATAATTTTCACATCCCAAGATGTTCAATGGTTGTTGTTTGTAGCTAGGATGTTCTTCACATTTTTTTTTAAATTCTACTAATGAGTGAGTCCATCCCCTGTTATCTTTCTGGGTTTGTGATACCTTACTCAAGAGGATATTCTCCAATTCCATCCATTTGCCTGTGAATTTTAGGATCTCACTTTTTCTTGCTTCTGAGTACTACTCCATTGTGTAGATGTACCATAGTTTGTTAATCTGCTCTTAAGTTGAGGGGCATCTAGGTTGTTACCAGGTTCTTGATATTGCAAATAATGCTGCTATGAACATAACTGAACTAAGGCTTTTGAGGTACAAATGTGCATCTTTAGGATATTTGCCTAAAAGTGGCATTGCTGGATCCTTCGGGAGATTGATTCCCAGGTTTCTGAGAAACCGCCATACTGCATTCCAGAGTGACTGAACAAGCTTACACTCTCACCAACAATGGAGGTGTATTTATCTTGCTCTGCATCCTCTCCAGCATAGGCTGTCATCTGTGTTTTTAAACTTTTAGCCATTCTGACAAGTGTAAGGTGGTATCTCAAATTTGTTTTGATTTGCATTTCTCTGATGGCTAAAGATATTGAGCAGTTTTTCAACTGTCTTTTAGCCATTCATAATTTTTCAGCTGAGAATTCCCTTTTTAGTTCTGAACCCAATTTTTAATTGGGTTATTTAGGGCTCTAGTTTCTTGAGTTCTCTATATATTTTAGAGATCAGTCTACTATCACTTGTAGGGTTGGTGAAAATCTTTTCCCATTCTGTAGGTTGTGCTTTTGTCTTATTGACTGTGTCCTTGGCCTTACAGAATCTTCTCAGTTTCAGGAGGTTCCACTTATTAATTGTTGTTCATAGTGTCTGTGCTACTGGTGTTATATTAAGGAAGTGGTCACCTGTGCTAATGCACTGGAGGGTATTTCCAACTTTCTTTTCTATCAAGTTTAGTGTAACTGGTTTATGTTGAATTCTTTGATCCACTTGGATTTGAGTTTTGTGCAGGGTGATGGGTTTGGATCAATTTGCCTTTGTCTACTCACTACCACCCAGCTATGCCAACACTATTTCTTGAAGATAACTATCTTTTTTCCATTGAATATTTTGGGACTCTTTGTCAAAAATCAGGTGTTCAAAGGTTTTTGGGTTAATGTCTAAGTTTTCAATTTGATTCCATTTATCCACAAGTCTATTTCTATGCTACTACCAGGCTGTTTGTTAGTACTGTAGCTGTATAGTATGACATGAAGTTGGAGATGGTGATGCTTTCTGAAGTTCTTTTGTTGAGCAAAACTGTTTTGGTAATCCTGGCTTTCATGTTATTCGAAATGAAATTGAGTATTGTTCTTTCTTTCTTTTTCTTTTTTTATTATTATGAACAAAGAAGTCATACTTTCTATCCTTATATATCCTTATTCAAGGTCCCTTTCCCCTCCCACCACATCAAGTCATTCTCTCTTCTCCACAACTCCTCATCCCTTCCCTGGGCAGGCAGCAGACAGTCCCAAGGTCCCACTGTCCCAATATTGCTTAGTTCAGCCTCCACTCCTGGCAGATCCAGTTTTCTCCCCACAACCTCAAGACTGAGTCAAGTATTCCTCTAGGGGAAGTGGGATCCAAGGAGTCAGTCCAAGGTGTTTCTGATCCCAAGCTGTTCAGTTGTTGTGGTTTGCAGCTTGGACATGCTTTGCTTTTTTCTTGTTTGTTTGTTTGTTTGTTTAGAGTCCACTAATGAGTGAGTAAATCCCCTGCTTATCTTTCTGAGTTTGTGATACCTCACTCAGTAGGACATTCTCCAAATCCATCCATTTGCCTGCAAATTTTAGGATATCATTTTTTCTTACTGCTGAGTAGTACTCCATTGTGTAGATGTACCACAGTTTGTTAATCCATTCTTCAGTTGAGGGACATCTAGGTTGTTTCCAGGTTCTTGCTATTACAAATAATGCCACTATGAACATAGTTGAGCTAATGCCTTTGGAGTGTGACTGTGCATCTTTAGGGTATACACCTAGACATGGTATTGCTGGGTCCTTGGGGAGATTGATTCTCAATTTTCTGAAAAACTGCCAAACTGCATTCTTTGTTCTTTCAGTGTCTGTAAAAAATTGTGTTGGGATTTTGATGGGCAGTGCATTGAATCTGTAGATTGCTTTTGTTAAGATTGCCATTTTTACTATGTTGATCCTACCTATCCATGAATATGGGAGATCTTTCCATTTCTGATATCCTCTTCAATTTCTTTCTTCAGTGATTTAATGTTTTTTGTCAAACAGATATGTTACTTCTTTGGTTATAGTTACACTGAGGTATTTAATGCTATTTGCAGCTATTATAAAGGGTGATATATTCCTTGCTTCCTTTTAACCCTTTTATCTTTAGTGTATAGGAGGGCTACTGATTTCTTTGAGTTAATCTTGTATCATGCTAAAATGCTGAAGGTGTTTATCAGCTGTAGAAGTTCCCTGGTAAAATTTTGTGTCACTTGTGTGTACATTTATATCATTTGCAAATAGATAGTTTCACTTCTTTTCCAATTTATATTCCCTTAATCTCCTTGTGTTCTCTTATTGCTTTAGCTAAAACTTCAAGAACTTTGTTGAATAGATAAGGGGAAAGGGGACAGCCTTGTCTAGTTCCTGATTTTAGTGGGATTGCTTTGAGCTTTTCTCCATTTAGTTTTATGTTGGTCATCGGCTTCTTGTAAATCACCTTTATTATATTTAGGTATTCTCCTTGTATTCCTGATTTCTCCAGGACTTTTATCATAAAGGAGTTTTGTGTTTTGTCAAGGGCTTTTTCAGCATCTAAGGAGGTGATCATTTGTTTTTTTCTTTCAATTTGTTTATATGATGGATGACATTTACAGATTTTGTATGTTGAACCATCCCTGCATTTCTGGGATGAAGCTTACTTTGATCGTGGAGGATGAATATATATATATATATATATATATATAATGAATATATATATATTATATATATATATATATAATGTTTTTGTATTCGGTTTGCCAAAAATTTTTTTGAGAATTTTTGCATCAATGTTTATGAGGGAAATTGGTCTGTAATTTTCTTTCTTCATTGTGTCTTTGAGTGGCTTGGGTATTAGGGTTACTGTGGCCAAATTAAAAGAGTGTGCCAATATTTCTTCATTTTCTACTGTATGGAACAGTTTGAGGAGTATTGGTATTAGGTCTTCTTTGAGTGTCTGGTAGAATTCTGCACTGAAACCATCTGCACCTGGGCTTTTTTTACTTGTGAGACTTCCAATGACAGCTTCAATTTCCTTTGGAATTATAGGTCTGTTTAGGTATTTAATTTGATCTTGATTTAATTTTGGTATGTGGTACATGTCCAGAAAGCTGTTCATTTCTTCTAGGTTTTCCATTTTTGTGGATTATAGATTTTTAAAGCATGACTTGATAATTCTCTGGATTTCCTGGGGGTCTGTTGTTTTGTCCTCCTTTTCATTTCTGATTTTGTTAATTTGGATACTCTCTCTCTCTGCTTTTTGGTTAGTTTGGATAAGGGATTATCTATCTTGTTGATTTTCTCAAAGAAGCAACTCTTTGATTCATTGATTCTTTGTATTTTTTTAATTTCAATTGTATTGATTTCAGCTCTAAGTTTGATTTTTTCCTGCCATCTACTCCTTCTAGGTGAGTTTGTTCTAAGGCTTTCAGCTATGCTCATAGTTCTCTAGTGTGGGATTTCTCTAGTCTTTTCATGTAGGCATCTAGGGCTATAAATTTTCTTCTCAAGACTGCTTTCATTGTGTTCCATAAGTTTGTGTGTGTTGTAGATTCATTTTCATTAAATCCTAGGAAGTCTTCGATTTCTTTCTTAATTTCTTCCTTGACCCAGAGGTTGTTCACTTAGGGTGATGTTTAGTTTCCACGAGTTGGTAGGCTTTCTGTGATTTTTGTTGTTGTTGAACTCTAACTTTAGACCATAGTGGTTTGATATGATAGGAAGGGTCATTTCCACTTTTTTGTATCTATTGATATTTGCTTTATGACCAAGTATGTGGTCAATATTAGAAAAAGTTGCACTGCAGAGATTCTCTCTTCCGTCTCTTGGATCTGTTGGTTATGCTTGCATCTGTAGTTCTGGCTTATTTCTTCAGATTTTTTTCTTTCCAGCTTTGCCTTGTTTTGTGCCTTCTTTATTACTTCTATTTTAATTTTTAATTCCTGAATGTCTTTTTTACCTCTTGGTTTTCTTTCTCTTGTTTTTCTCTATTATCTTTCAGGGATTTGTTACTCTCTTTCAATTTTTTGTTTTATTTTCTTTTATTTCTTAAAGAGTTTTTTTATTCTCTTTTATGGCTTCTATAATCTTCATAAGGTGTTTTTAATGTTGTTCTGTTCATGTGTTTTTGTTGTAGAATCACCAGCTTCTTCTGTTGGTGCCTTGTTGTTCTTTATATTTTTATATGTATTCTGGCACTGGTGTCTGACCATTGCTTCCCTGGTTCACTCTTAGTCAGCTCTTAGTCAGTTGTGGCTAGAGGGCTTGTGTGTCTCCTGTCTGCTCTGGACATGAGATCTGCATGATCTCTTACCCTAGTGTAGACAAGGGATCTGCATGGTTTGAAGGCCTCTGTCTGTGATGAAGCAGCTTGCCCAGGAGGTAGGGCTCAGCTGTGGGATGTCCCTCCTGTTATGTGTCTCTAGGGATCCCTGGGGAAATTCTCTCCTAGCTTTGGTCTAGGGCTAGACTGCGTGTGAGATCAGAGCTGGATCTGTGTCTCAGGCCCCGGAGAGGAAGTCTTTTTACAGCCCAGGAGCTGGAACCCCCGTACCTCTCACTCTGCTCTGAACACGAGGTCCCCGTGCTTCGAAGGCATCCATCTGTGATAACACAACTTGTTTTGGAGGCATGGCCCAGCCATGGAATGTCCCTTTTGCTATGTGTCTCTAGGGATCACTGGGGAAGGTCTTTCCCAGCTTTAGTCTAGGGCTGGACTATGTGTGAGGTCAGAGACCGGGCTATGTCTCTGCTGTCAGAGAGGAAGTCTCTGGGCAGGCCAGGAGCTGGAATCTACTCACCTCTTACTCTGCTTGACTCTTTTCCTTATAATCAAAGTCCCAGTTTTACAATTTTTCCCAAAGTCAGATATGGGTGGGCCATATCCAGTAGACTAAAATTACTGATAAAAATTGGAGACTGTAAATTTTCCTAATGTGAATTGTTATTAATGTTTGTGTAAACTGAACCCTGAAGGCCAGCCTAAACTTATTCCAAAAAAAAAAAAAATGAATGTTTGACTAGTGTTCTTTCTTTTGATGTGAAATTCCTTGTTACAAAGTCATTGGCTTTTGCTTTCAGAAAGTAGAAATAAATACCCCATCCAATGTGTGAGTTAAAATTTGAATACTTCATCTAAATAACTCAAGTGGTAATTTTATACAATATTTTATTTTTATTTTTTAATTGAAGATAAATTTTTTATGCAGTATGAGTATGGCCCCCTTTCCCCACATCCTTCCAGAACCTCTCCATCTCCCCACCAACTCAAACTCAGTCCCTCTCTTTTTAACATACAAACAATATACATATAAAAATTCATATATTGTATACATATTGCTTACAGATACTCACAAATTAAACACATGCTATTTAGATTAAGATTAAAAATATTACTAATATCCTATCAGCACTCATCCTTACCAAATCCATCATCTAGAATGATGTCTTGCTCTTTTTTCTCCTCCCATGAGTAGCAATTTCTGCACTTCTTAACCCACTAAAAAATACATTAATGTTATACTTCTACATTTTATATAGAGGTTATCATTGTCCTTATTTTTTATTGTTATTTATTCATGTTTATTTAACTGTCCAAAATATGATAGTTCATTTATTAATTCTTGTGTTAACTAGTGAATATTTGGTTTTTCCTGGTTTTGTATATCAATCCTATGAACATTTTAGAACTCGTATTTTTGTGAACATATTTACACATGTTTCTGAGTTCTAGAGGAATTACTAGATCTTAAGATGTATGTACATTCATTATACTAGTTATTGCCAAGTAATTCTCCAAATTTAGGCTGCCACTAGCAATATATGACAGTGCTGTGGCTATGTGTTCTTTTTTATAATTTATATTTATACATTTCCATTTTTATTTTATCTGTCACATGGGTAAGAAGTAGAATATATCTATGATTTTTATTTTCTCCTACTCATAAAAATGTATGGCCACTTTTCATATATGAGTTCTTGATACTTTTGTGAAATATATTTTAGATTTTGTCTAGTTTCTTTTGGGTGGTTTATGCTTTGGGATTAATTAGTATGAGCTTATTACCTATTTTGAATGCAAGTTCTATGACTGATGTTCTGTGAAGTCCAAGAAAATATTTACATGTCTAGGGCCAATCTAAGTTTATAGCCACTGTCTTAGATTATTTGAAAACACAAGGCATTGTGAAAAGCAATGGAAAAAGACTAAAATTTCTCAACATGCTCTAACATATACTTGAACCATGCCTATTACTGTGTTTATTCTCTTTACCACATGTGTGCCAGCATAATTTTCTCCAAGATACAGGGGAAATATTACTAGCTTCTTATGATTTGTTAATCAGTTTTCAATCCCTGTGATGTGTCCTTCAACTCTTACATACACCTACACAAACACACTCAAATACACATTTTGTGCATTCCAATAGCATTTCATGGTATCCTGTGCATGCTCACATTCATGCCTCCACAATTGCATTCTGTATGTTTGTGCATATGAGTACAGTTACCAGTGGGTGCCAGAAAAGACATAACATACCCTGGAGCTAGAGGTAAGAAGAAGTTGCATGTCCCCTGCCAGTTGGGCACTCACCATGGGTACTGGAAACTGACCTCAGATGTATAAGAACAGTTTGTGTTGTTGATCATGGGTCCATATCTCTTTACTCAAAAACACAACGTGAATATTTTACAAAAAGAATATGGTCATTTAGGCTTGCTCTTTTAAAACTTCCAGCCATTATCACTCGTCTCCATTATTTATGAAAGGAGCTTGAGGTAAAATCACACTCTATGATATTTAAGGAGAAAGAGAAGATGAAAGGGGCCTGGAATCCCAAAATATCCCCTGTGGTGATTTGAATGTATTTGTCCCCCATAAGTTCATAGGGAGTGGCACTACTAAGAGGTGTGGCCTTGTTGGAGTAGGTGTGGCCTTGTTGGAGAAAATATGTCACTCTGGGTTTGCAGATACTTCCAGTGACACATTTCACTTTCTGTTACCTGTAGATCAAGATGTAGAATTCTCAGCTTCTTTTTTATGCATCATGTCTGCCTATAGGTCACCATGTTCCATCATAATGTTAATGGCCTAAACTTGTAAAGTGTAAGCCACCCAATTAAGTT
Organism: Sigmodon hispidus; assembly: GCA_004025045.1. Lineage (NCBI taxonomy): Eukaryota > Metazoa > Chordata > Mammalia > Rodentia > Cricetidae > Sigmodon > Sigmodon hispidus. Next base: position 51,710 of record PVIH01006307.1, on the reverse strand, counting down.
TTTTTAAAGAGTTGCCATGGTCATTACGTCTCCTCATAGCAATAAAATCCTAACTGAGATATTCCCCTGGGACATACTCTGGTTAACTTAGCTTCCAAACTCTAGGCCTCATCTCTGACAAGTTACATCACTTCTTATATATGACACATATTAGGGAGCAAGCCTGAAATACAGAATTTCTCTTTTGGGGGACATTAAAGACCTGAATTCTAATGTGCGAAATTTTAAAAAAGAGGATAAGGCTCTTTGATATTTAGATATACATTTCTTCTTTGAAATACTGAATGAAAAATACTACATGGAAATTATTTTCCAGTGAACCCTAAACAATCTAGCAGAAAATTGAGATAATAAGAAAATTGTGGGCATGCCAGGGAAGAACCAAATTTAATCCAACCATTTTCTATGCTTAAGGAATACTGAGAATTAAGTAAGAACAAATTTTACAAGTCTGGGTAGAGTTTCAGTGCTTGAATGTCAAATGATATTAAATCTCAATTTCTGAGGGTTAGAAACAGCAAGGCACCACTTCCTCTTTTCATGGCAAGACTCCCAGCACTTTATAGAGCTTGTCATGGTGTGTGTCCCAATTGCTGTCAAACAGGCTGTTATATATTTTGCTAAATGTAGGTTTGAATTAAAAATCTTCATGCATTTATAGGAATACTAGCTTAGATATAGCTGAGGGGATTCTGGGCAAGATAAATGACTATACATTTTTACCATTAAGAACTGACCAGGAACAGGCACAAGGACATGATCTGTTTAGACTAACTGAAGACAACCAAGAGCTTAATTAGTTTAAAACAAGGCCTTAAGTGACAACTCTTAGCTCCTACTAGCTAGAAGATGCCATTAGATGAATATTTTAAATGTATCCTCTATGTTCTACATACAGAGAAAGGAAAAGTATATAAGTATATTTGGCTTCCCCCATGAACATAAAAGTCCTTTATAAAACTGGCTGACACTGTCCACTTAATCTCTGTCATAGTCTATTTTCTAAATAAACTTGATTCTGTGAATAGTGCTGGAAAGCTGGAAGATTCAATTTTCCATTTTTATTGACTGATTCATTTATGTGGTCAAGGAAAATGGAGAATATTGGAGAAAATAGGTGACTGAAGATGTACTTTTTTCTTTCTCAGTGATGTGAGGTTCATGAAGTTTGAGGCACATTGATACATGGTGTTAATTCTAGTCTTTTTCTACTACTAGATTATGTTTCTTTTAATAGCCAAGATTTTCTAGAAGAATAGAGCTAATAGAAAACACACACACACACACACACACACACACACAAAGGGAAGGAGGGAGGGAGGGAAGGAGGGAGAGAGAGAGACAGAGACAGAGACAGAGAGACAGAGAGAGACAGAGAAAGAGAGAGACAATATAAAATAGAATTCATTAGATTGGCCTTCAGGATTAAAAACAGACTAGTCCTACAATGACCACCTGCAAACTGCAGAACTAGAGAATCCAGAAACTGCTCAATCCACAAGGTTGAAAACCTCAGAACTAGACAGACAAATGATGCTGCCCGCTCTAAGGCTTTCTAATGTCTGTAGTGTGAATCCGTGTTGAAAGCACACATGAGGCTTCTGTTGGTCAGTGATGTAGCAGCAATAGATGCTCCTGCATAGGAAGAACTGATTTCTCATGTGCTGACAGAGGCTCTCTTCCTTTACTCTCTGTTACCTTTGCATCTCTGCCTATTAGACTCTGTGACCACCTTTAGAGCAAGTAATATTCTTAAGTAGGTAGGTTTTTTTGCAATGACAAAATACCTGCGAGAAATACTCCAAAAGGGAGAAAAGCAGATTTGAAGTCAAGGTGCCCATCTGTGGCCCTAGCACTTCTAGGAAGGTAGTGAGGGAAAAACTGATGACAGAGCTGTGACAGAGGAGGTTGGTTTCTTCATAGACCTTATTTTAACTGTCTTTGCCCACTCCCTTATCTCTGGCTCCTTTCTTGATTTCTGGTATCTGGAGATACTCACTTCAACTCAAACCCAGAGATATAAAAGTTCAAGTTCAAGAAATAGATTTGAGAAGAAACATGCAGCCTTTGTCTTTCTGGGCCTGGATTACTTTGGTATAAGAATTTACAGTTGCACCCACTTTTCTACAATTTCTGCAATTTGCTTTTCTTCTGTACTAAACAGAATTCTATTGTATATTTATATTCCATGTTTTCATTATCCATTCATAATTTGATGGGTACCTAGGTTGATGGTTGATTCCATTTTCTAGCAGTTTTCAATACAGCAGCAATGAATGAGACTGTGCAAGTGTCTCAATACTATGAGTTCTTTGGGTGTACGCCCTGGAGTTGTACAGCTGGGTTATATGGTAGCTATATTATCAGTTCTTTGAGAGCTCCCGCACTACTTTCACAGAGGCTGCCCAAGTTCACGTTCCCTCTAACAGCAGGTAGAGGGTGTTTCCCCTCCTTGTCACTTGATTTTAATGGTAGCATTCTGATTTGGAGGAGAAAGAACATCCAAGACTTTTCAGTTTCCTTTTCCTTGGTAACTGACCAAAACTGAAAACTTTAAACATGTTTAATAATCATTTGTATTTTTATCTTTTAAGGAATTTGTGTTCAGAGTCTGTGCTGGGTAGTTTCATTTCAACTTGATGCTAGCTAAAGTCATCAGAGAAGAAGGAATGCAATTGAGAAAACATGTCCATAGAATTGGGCTGTAGTCAAGTCTGTAGGGCATTTTCTTAATTAGTGATTGATAGGATGTACCCCAGTCTATTGTCAGTGGTGCCATCCCCTGGGCTGTTGGTTCTACAAGAGATCAGTCTGAGCAAGTCATGAAGAACAAGACAGTAAACAGCACTCCTCTATGGCCTTTGCATCAACCCCTACTTGCAGGTTGCTACCTGGTCTGAGTCTCTACCTTAGATCCCCTCAGTGGGCAGTCTTTTTGATTTGAAATGTTTATTTTCTGTTGTTCAGGGTTTTTTTTTTTTTTTTTTTAAGAGAGAGAGTTGTGTATTCTAGATAGTAATCTTTTATCAGATGTATATTTGACAAAAACATCTTTGCGTTATATTTTTAAGATACCACCAGAAATATCTAATTCTTTTCCTGCTTCAAAAAAAAATTGGACTTAATCACCCATCTTATATACTAAGGGCCACAGCAAAAAATGTTAAGTATGATCAAGTAATAGACTCAAAAGTAAAACATTAATAAACTTATTACTGGTTGATTTTTGTCAAAATAATTTATGAATTAGGTATTGGTTTTATCAGTTTTGTCTCACATTACATACATGGGTTCCTTCTTAGTGTTTCCATTTTGAAATATAAAAAAGGGCAGTTCTAACATTCTTCCCCCACAGGGTTCACCACTGAGAAAGGACTGCTTATATCAAAGCTCCAGACTGATTTAAGAATACTTGAATAAATTTTCCATAGCAGGTAGAAATTAGTGATTGAAAGATATTTTCCAGTTTAAGAACTTGTATCATACTTATTAATGTGTATTTTATTTTTCAAAAGGTTTGGCTATTGCCATCTACTTTTCTAGTACATTAAATGTTGACTTCCAAGTTGTTTAGTGATGTGCTAAGTATGTGGAACTCACTGAGTATGCCAACTCTTGCAAATGTTTCCTAGTACTCCCCCAATCAAGTTGGTTTATTATAAAGCAATTACCTTCAGAAAGGCTTAGCTATTGGCTTGTTGAGTGAGAATCACTGTACTTTTTCAGGTTTTCAATACTCCAAAGGCAGCCAGTACAGCATTTTGTGCCTGTGCTCATTCATACAAACATCTTTTAAGGCAGGGATTATGCTCATTCTCTCCATTCCCATCCTTGTATGTGGAAATAATTACTGCATGTTTGAGTGAACAGATACTGGGTTGTCTTGAGCCTTCCTTAGATGCAGACCACATTGCACATAACCAAGTCTGTTCATCCTTTATTTACTTTTTGTGAATTTTGGAATGAAAGATTAAACCCATAGTGCATATAAAAGATGTCTAATTACAGATAAGTGTATTGTATAAGCAGGTCTCTCTGAATCTTAAGTTTTTACACAGTGGCCTTTTGAAGACATAAAGATGCAATAGATAATGGAACCATTCTATCAGATTAACAAAAGGAAATTTTCATTCACAGTCACAATATGCATACAATATGCATCTGACTTATTCTATTTGTGACCATCAAGTACAGTTTCCAATTTCTCTTTAAATCTTTGCTGGGAACTATGGCTGTTATCATAATTCCATGTTATTTGAAAGATCTTTTGTAGAATAAAATTTTAAAGCCATGTAGATTATTTTTGAGAAATGAGCACATTCTTTATAATAAATCATTTTAGGTAAATCTAGTCTACCAGGAAGGATGGCTTTTATGAGGCAGTTTTAGAACAAGACCTTGAAATTATAAATGTTTATGATAGCTTCTTAGGGAAGATAGACAACAGATTTTATGTTGAGATTTCACACAAATTCAAGAAGAGTTGTGCATAATTGTGGGAATGGTGTTTTCATCTTGGGTGGCTATGCTACCCTAATAACCTTTGTGGAGTCTTTTCTGTCCTAAAGAGAAAAAGCAATGCAATAGCTTAAAAGAAACTCTTCCGGATACTCTTGCCATTCTTGCCCACCATTTTGAGATTTTCTTGTGGAAGGGTTTTAATCTCTGCTATTATAACATGCAGACTTATTTTCATTCTGATTCCTATATCCTAAAATGATGTTCTATTCAAGCCTACTCCAAGAATTCATGTGTTAAAGGTTAGTCCTCAGCTAGTGGTGCTATTCAAAACAGACTCTCAACAAAGTGACTTTTCCTCTAGATGATGTTGATCCCTTTTTTATTTGACTTTTGGGTTTCTTTTTTTCCTATTTTCCAGCCAAATTGTGAGCACATTTTTCTCCTCTACAATCCCTCCTATCTTTATGTACACACACACCAGAGGTCCCAAAGCACCCAATCTAAAGACAGATTTATTGTTGATGTAATTTTCTTCTCTGACTCTTCACTGTAATGTAACTCTTCAGTCTTCCCATCTCTTCTTGGTTGTGATGCCCTGGAGCAGAAGTAGCATGGTCTCTAGCCACTCATGCATACAGTCGCCATAAGGAGATGTGACTGGAAGTGACATTTCCTAGCTCCACTACCATATCAATGCATCCAGGTTGAATGCCTTTGAGTTAACCATGGGCCAGATGTGCTGTATAAAATTTATTTCTAAACTTCCAGAACTTTAAACCTAGATAAAGATTTTCTCCTTAAAGTAATTGCCTTGAGTATTTTTATAAAGATGAAAAGGTAACTAACAAAAGTGGCAAATGGAAAAATTGTACTTAGATGCTTAGATATGGAAAGAAACTTATTATTTAAGTTATATTATAATATCAATAACTGGAGGGACTGCTTATCAATAAAATGAAACATGGAAATACATAAATAAATTATAGAAAATCCAAAAAAGTCTGCTATTACAATAAGGGAGTAAAGTGCATAAAAATCACACATGCTTTGTGTCAATGAACAGTTAGCATTTGACTGCATTGATGATTTTTCCAGGGCCTTCCCACTCTGCCTCAGGGTATCCAAATTTGAGAATACTCATGTGACTTATATGAAACAGTAAAGTACTTCCATTTAAGTTATGCATACTAGTACTATCATACACCTTGAGTCAGCTTTAGAATATGTATAGTACATAATATAATGTATTAATATATACATATTTTTGTTACATTTTTTAGTTTAAAAAAATAATGACAAGTAATGGCACATATGCAGAATGAATACATTTTTCAAGCACTTTTACTTATAGTGAGGTGACTATAGAGAGACATAACCCACAGATACCAGGGGTTGACCATGTTTAATATTTATATTTAGAGTCAAGAACTGAAGCTATCTAATATCCAATTTTTGCTACTTATTTATTTATATTTTATGTTTATGAGTGTTTTTGTTGCATGTATGAAAGCACACTGTGTGTTCCTAGTGGCCACAGAGGCGAGAAGAGATCTTTGGATTCCCTTGAATTGGAGATATAGATGGTTGTGAGCCATTTCATGGGTACTGAGAATTAAACCAGGTCCTCTTCCATGAGGAACAAGGCTCCTAACCTTTGAGCCATCTTTTTAGCCCCTTTCTGACTTTATAAAATGAGGATAATAACAGCACCTGCTCCAAAAAACATGTGTTGATTCTATAAAATGATTCTTTGCCTATAGACAGTAGATAACTATTCATTGTTGTAACTATCATTTACTATTGGTATCATTTGACTTTTTATTATTTTACTAGTATTCATGTTACAGGATATGCATAGGACATGGGAGGGGCTTAAATAGCTTCTAAGAAAGAAGATTCATATTTCTTATACTTAAAGAGCTGTTAGGAAGTAAAGAGATAACACACATAAATACTTTTATTAACAAATGAATCCATTGAGTGTCTTAAAAGAGAAATTGAGAGTTATGGGTTGGATGAGATTATTTTTAACTTTTGAGTAAGAAGTGTGTAGGGCACTAGAATTGCTGGCTCAGGAAATGTTCTTTTAAAAATGAGTTCGGAAGAATGAATATAAGTTGGATATTTCATGTAAAACAGCTTCTCACTCTAGAGAGAACACCAGAGACAAGAAGAAACACCCAGGTTATGGGGGGGGATTAGCAATGTATCAAGCTTGGATAGTGTATGAATTTGCCTGGAATGTCATACATAACAAGAGAACATAGACACAGTTATTTACATGAAAGAAATGTATTCATTCCCATTTCTGAAGGTTGAAAGTTAAAAAGCAAGGTGCTATCAAGAGGGTGAGTTTTCCTGTGGCTTTCTCCTTCCCTTCAAGTTACTACATTATTTTTTGCCTGTAGGTCTGACCAGCACCACCATTTCCTTCTCATGTACTGCATCAGTTGTATTGTCGGTGACTCAATGAGCTTTATTTTAGCTAAATCACCTCTATGATCTTCCTTCCAAATATGGTCACTCTCTGAGGTACTAGGGGCTGAAACTTGAAAAAAATGAATTTGGCAAGGACATAGTCACCCAAAACAGATGGAAAGATTGGAAATATAATTTGCTGACTATTGTCAACTTTGAATGATAGCCTAGAACTCTGAAAATGATTTCATAGATATCTGAAAGATACTAAGTGCTCTTGACAGAGAAAGGACCAAAGCAGTACTAGAAAAAGCTTAATCTTTAATATAAAAATCAGATTAGAAAAACTGAGACAGAGTGTTCAAAATAAAATACATTGTGTGAAATGAGATGACCTCAAACTGAGAGGAAGTAGAGAGAACCCAAGTAGAATCAACTGAAATAAGACTAACATGAAATTGTTTAGGATTTTTATTCAGATTGATTCATGTATGAAGAAAAAAAAGATGAATTTGAACTGGAATCATTGGAAATTAAAGATAATAACCATTTTAGATATTTCCAATATGTATCTATATTAGATATATGGATATAACATCTATTTTGGAAACAGTACACACACAAACACACACACACTACATACTGAAGGTGATGGCCACTGAATTAAGGCATAAGTCATATCTGAGTTTTAATATTCAGTAGAGCACAGGAATCCTCTTGAATGTGATGAGCTTTCTGGAAACAACTAATAAATGAGACAACATGATCCAAATTCAGACTCCTCAGTCTAACCAAGGAAGCTTAAGACTCATGTGCATAAAAAGTTTTTGCTTTACATGTTTTGCAAAATGAGATATTCTGAGACTGTAGTATTGGTATTCTGTTTAAACATATCACATGTAATAGGTAAGTAAAATCCCCAGCGATTGAAAATCCCTTCCTGATGCTCTCCTTTTTGAGGCTTTAAATGCTTTGCTCCTTTTTCTTTGTTGATTGTTTCAGAGACAAAGAAGGAAATGGCAGGATAAATGGTCCTCACAAATGAACAATTTCAGATGAGGAAAATGGTAAATGAGGTTTTCGGACTTTAATACATTTTTTCTTTTTATTTATTCTTCTCTTATATATTACATCCCAACCAATTTCCCCTTCTTCCTCTCCTCCCAGTCCCCACCCTCAACACTGTTCGCAGATCCACTCCTCTTGATTCCCTTCATAAAAGAGCAGGCTTCCTAGAAATATCAACCCAAACATAGCATATCAAGTTATAACGAGACTAGGTACATCCTCTCATATTAAGGCTAGAAAAGGTGACCTGGTAGGAATAAAAGGGCCCCTAAAGTAGGCAAAAGAGCCAGAGACAGCCTCTAATTTCACTACTAGGAGTCCCTCAAGAGCACCAAGCTACATATATGCAGAACGCCATAATATATGTTCAGAGAACTTAGGTCAGACCTAAACAGGCTCCTTGATGTCAGTTCAGTCTCTGTGAGCCTCTTTGAGCCTCAATTAGTTGATTCTGTGTGCCGTTTTCTTATGGTGTAATTGACTTCGCTGGCTCCTACAATCCTTGCTCTCTCTTCTGCAGGATTCCTAAACTTCACCCATTGTTTGTCTTTGGATCTCCTTCATTCCTGGATGAAGCCTGTCTGATGATGATTATAATGGGCTCCAGTCTATGAGTACATCTAAGTATCAGTAGAAAGTATCACCAGATGTCCTAGACCTCTGGGTCATCCAGTCTCTGGTTTGTAGTCCTCCAGGAAATGTCAGGCATGGGCTTCCTCTCATGGTATGGGTCTCAAGTGAGACCAGTCATTGGTTGGCCACTTACATACATTTTTTTATCACCATTACCCCAGCACATCTTGCAGGCAGGACAAACTGTAGGTCAAAGGTTTTGTGTCCTAATCCCTTGTTTGGTTACAGAGATGGACAGTTCAGATTCCATATACCCCATTATTAGGAGTCTTTGTTAGGGTCACCCTTGTAGATTTTTGGAAGTTTCCATTGTACTAGGTTTCTAGCTCACAATAGTAAAGTTTTCCAATTCCTGTTGTCTTTCCCAGTACTCTCTCTCTCTATCCCCTTAAACTTTATCCCTCCTGTTCCTATCCCACCCATCCCCAGGCCCACCTGTGAAATCTATTCTGTTTCTCTCTCCCAGGGAGATCCACTTGTACCCTGCTTGAGGCCCCCTGGTTACTTAGCCTCTCTTGGTCTGTTTTGATTATTCTTTACTTTACAGCCAATACCCTCTTATGTATGGTAACATATCTGTAGGGGACAGGGTGCCTCATACCTGTGATGAAAGCCATGGGACACACGATTTCTTCCTTTTCTTTGGACTTACCACTTTTAACTTATTGCCCAGATATTAGTGGCCTCGGTCTTTTGTGGTGTCTATGTTTCTTCATATGTGTAGCCCTGCTTGTAAAGAGTGCCAGGAGACAAGTAATCTCTTCCCAACTGGACTTACTTCTAACTCACTTCTAGGATGTTAATATATATACTCATAATCTTTCGGTTATGATTAAAAAGTCTAAATTTGCCACCTTTTGCAGGTCAGAATGGCCAGCACTCAGAGTGGACTGGCCTCCAGGGAAATCCTTCCATTTGGCCCTCATAGGGGCAGTAGAGGAAATGGTCTTCAGACCTTGAATAGGACACCCTGACCAAGTGCTATACATAGTGGTCTGGAGGGATTTGGTAGATAATCTACCTCCTTGAATTAAATCATTCTTGCCCTGACAGGTCAACATTCTGGCAGCTACAGAGAGAAACTCACCCTCCAAAACCCCATTGGTTCCTTGGTCAGAGGTCCTCCAAGGAGGCAGCACAGAGGATGACATCTCCCCCACTTTCTTATGCTCCTGATACTGGTACAGCCATCCCACCACCAGGTCCCCTGCCAGTTCAGTCAGCCCCAAAATTCCTCACCCCTAGGATGAGGGAGCGACCAGCTCAGGGAATCCACAGCTATAGGGGAGATACCTCTAGTTCTGACACTATAGTTCTTCCCCCTAGAGCTACAGGATCCACTGACCAAGGTATAAATCAAACACATCACTACTGACCCTTTGCCACTAGTGACCTTTACAGTTGGAGGGCCCAAAATGTGCCCTTCTCAGAAAACCCTAAAGAATTAATTATCCTCTTTGAGACAATTCTCTTTACCCACCAACCCACGTGATATGGCTGTACACAGCTTTTACAGGTGCTCTTCACATCATCGAAGAGGGATAGGATACAAACTGAGCTGGTTTCAGGCCCCACAGGAGAGCCCACAGGTAATTAGGTTCTCATAGATGCAGTTTTTCCCCTAATTCGTCCAGTGTGGGATTATAATACAGCTGAAGGTAAGGCGAGCCTCCTGATCTATCATCAGACTCCATTGGTGGGTCTAAAAGCAGCCACAAGATGGCCTGTTAATTTGAGTAAGGCGTATGATGTGATTCAGGGAACAGATGAAAGCCCAGCAGTGTTCATTGAACAGCTCCAGGAAGCCTTCAGGTGATGCACACCCTATGATCCTGAGGCCCAGGAAAATGCTGCTGCAATGACTTTGGCTTTCATTAACCAGTCAGCTCCTAATATCAGAAAAATACTACAGAGGCTGAAATGTCGGAGAAAAAAGTATTAGAGATTTAGTAAAGGTGGATGAGAAAGTATACAATGTGAGGGATAGTGCAGAAGAACAAGAAATTAAAAGAGAGCGGTGTAGGAATCAGCACCTTGCTAGGGTGTTGCTGGCAGCCACTGCCAAACCTGAAGAGCACAAAAGACGACTACTGCGATGTCTGTCAGCTGAGCAGGAGGGTAAAAAACCAAGAGGTCATAAAGAAAGGCCCCAGCTGGGAAAGAATCAATGTGAATACTGCAGAGAAGAGGGACACTGGGCTAGAGAATGCCCCCAGAAGTCAGCTGAGGGCAACACTAAATTCCTTAGCTTAACAGACAGTGATTAGGGAAGTCAGGGCTTGGACCCCCTCCCCGAGCCCAGGTTAACCCTAAAAGTGCAGGGGAAACCAGTTGATTTCATGATGGACACGGGAGCCCAGAATTTGGTATTGCTAAAGGCTAATGGACCCATGACATACCAAAAACCATGGGTTCAAGGGGTCACTGGAGTCAAACCTTTTTCTTGGACTACCCAGAGAATGATGGACTTGGGAACTGGCTGAGTTAACCCACTCTTTCCTGGTGATTCCAGAATGTCCATATCCCTTGCTGGGGCGTGATCTGCCAAAATGAAAGCCCAAATATATTTTTCTGATGAAGGGGCTAAATTGCTTAATGAAAATGGGAAACCCATTCATGGAGTGACCAGTAGTTTAACTGATGAGTACAGGCTACATCAAACAACTACTGCACCTGACCTGCAGCTGGAGAAGTGGCTACAGGAGTTCCCATCAGTCTGGACTGAAACAGGGGGAATGGGGCTAGCAGCACATTGCCCACTTATATATGTGAAAATTAAGCTGAGGGCAGACCTGGTTATGGTCCATCAGTATCTCATGTCCCTAGAGGCCAAGAAGGGCATCACACCACATATTAGGAGGCTCTTGGACTCGGTGTTCTAAGGCCTGTACAATTGGCCTGGAACACACCCCTACAACCTGTCAAGAAGTTTCACACTAATGATAATTGACCAGTCCAAGATTTGTGAGAGGTCAATAAAAGGTTATGGACATACACCCCACAGTGCCTAACTTTTATTGCTTACTTAGCCCATTGCCTCCAGATCGACAATAGTATAGTGATCTGGACCAAAAAGATGCTTTTTTTAGCTTTCCCCTGGTCCCTAAGAGCCACAAATACTTCACATTTGAATGATAGTACCCAGAGTTTGGGATTAGCAGCCAGCTGATATAAACAAGATTACCAGAAGGATACAAAAACTCCCCCACCATCTTCAATGAAACCCTACATGAGGACCTGGGTAAGTACGGGACACAGAACCCAGAAATCAGCCTTTTACAGTATGTTGATGACCTGCAGATTGCAGCTTCAGATTGAGAAACTTGCCTGGCAGGGACTGAGCAGTTATTGCAGACTTTAGGGAATCTAGGGTATCATGCCTCAGCCAAGAAATCCCAAATCTGCAAGCAACAAGTAGCATACCTGGGATATATCCTGAAGGAAGGGCAGAGGTGGCTTTCAGATGCAAGGAAAGAGACAGTACTTAAGATCCCAACACCTACTACTGCCAGGTAAGTGAGAGAGTTCCTGGACTCAGTGGGGTTCTGTTGTCTGTGGATCCCAGGATTTTCAGAACTGGCCAGACCCTTATATAAGGTCACCAAAGAAGGATAGGACTTCTGGACTGAGGACCACCAGCTGGCCTTTGACAAACTCAAGCAGAGCCTACTTTCATCCCCAGCATTGGGCCTACCAGATGTGACTAAACCATTTCACTTATATGTAGATGAAAACAAGGGGATAGCCAAAGGAGTCCTAACTCAAACACTTGGCCCCTGGCAATGGCCTGTAGCCTATCTGTCAAAGAAATTGGACCCTGTGGCAGGTGGATGGCCATCTGGCCTCCACATAATAGCAGCCATGGCACAGCTAGTTAAGGATGTTGACAAGTTGACCCTGGGACAGACTCTCACCATAATCTACCCCCACACACTTGAGGGAGTTCTCAAGCAGCCCCTTGATTGGTGGTTGAGCAATGCCAGAATGACCCACTACCAGACGCTGTTGCTAACCCTGCCAGAATAATCTTCTAGATACCCTCAGCTCTGAATATAGCTACTCTACTACCTGATCCAGATTTGGAAGCACCACTGCACAGCTGCTCTGGGATCCTGGTCCAGGCACACAGTATTAGACCAGACTTGCAGGACATCCCATTGCCTGATGCAGAAGCTACCTGGTATACTGATTGCAGCATCTTCATGCAAAATGGTCTAAGGTATTCAGGAGCTGCAGTCACTACTGCAGAGGACATAATATGGGCAGAGCCAATGGCACCTGGTACATCTGCCCAATGAGCAGATTTGATAGCCTTAACTAAGGCATTAGAACTGGGGCAGGGGCAAAAAGTTAACATCTACACTGACAGCCAATATGCCTTTGTAACTACACATGTACATGGGGCAATGTATAAAGAAAGAGGACTGTTGATTGCAGAAGGAAAAAGTGTCAAGAATAGAGATGAGATCCTGGCCCTCCTTAAAGCCCTATGGCTACCCAAGAAACTGACCATTATTCACTGCCCAGGACACCAAAGAGGAGATGGGCCAGTCCCCAGGGGCAACAGTCTTGCAGACAAGACAGCCCGGCAGGTGGCACTCTCGACTGATGTAGCTTCTGCACATGTATTGGTAGACCCTGGAGCACCCAACCTACCAGAACATTCAGGATATACTAAGGAAGATATTTCCTGGATTGAGACCCTCCCCATGACCCAGTGCATAGACAGGTGGTGGAGAACTGCAGATAGTAAAATGATCTTGTCTGACCATCTAGGAGATAGACTGCTTGCCAAGATCCTTCAATCCTCCCATATGGGAACACAGAGAAGGCAGGACTTGGTCAGACAGTCAAGAATAAAAGTCAAGGACAAATAGCAAAAAACTGTAGGCATTGTCACCAACTGCAAAGCTTGCCAACTCACCAATGCTGTTGCCAACTCTAAGAACCCTGGGTCTTGACTCGGGGGAAGAGGCCTGGAGCTTATTGGAAAATAGACTTCACTGAGATAAAACCTGGCAAGTATGGTTACATGTATTTGTTAGTATTTTAGACACTTTTTCAGAATGAACAGAGACATTTCCCACCAAATATGGAACAGCATAGGTGGTGGCAAAGAAATTACTTGAAGATATTCTGCCAAGGTATGGATTTCCTACTATGATAGGGTCAGATAATGGTCCAGCTTTTGAGTCCCAGCTAAGTCAGAATTTAGCCACCTTTCTGAGGAGTGATTGGAAGTTACATTGTGCATATAGACCCTAGAGTTCAGGGCAGGTAGAAGAAATCAACTGTACACTAAAAGAGACCCTGACTAAATTGACCTTGGAGATTGGCACAGACTGGGTAGCTCTCCTTCCCTTTGTCTTATATAGGACCAGAAACTCTCATTATAAGATGGTACTAGCCCCATTTGAAATTATGTTTGGCATCCCCTCCCCCATCATTCCCAACCTACAGGCAGATTTGCTAGCAGAACAAGATGACCAAGATCTTCTTGATGCTATACGAGTAGTTCAGTGGGCCCACAAAAGGATTTGTGGCCAAACTTATGGCCCTCTATGAATCTGGTTCCTCCCCTGAACGCCATAGGTTTCAACCAGGAGACTGAGTCTATGTTAAGTCTATGTCCTTGGAACCCAGATGGAAAGGATCTTATATAGTTCTGCTGGCCACACCCACAGCCATCAAGGTTGATGGTATAGCCACCTGGGTCCACCATTTCCACACCTGGTCAGCAGACCCTGTCACACTCAAGGAAGATTTCCAGAATGAAGGATGAGAAGCTTTACAAGACCCATACAACCCCCTCAAACTCTGAGTGTGACAGCAAAAGCAGTAGTGTGACTGGAACTAGAGACAGGAGAGTTCCATGACTGGGACTCTCAGGAACCAATCAGAGGGGGGAATATGAGGACCTGGATTTATTCTAGGGGCAGGGCCCAGGTCTGTGAGTGAACGTCTGTAGCAGCCAATGAATTAAAAGGTTGGATTCATACCAGAAAACTAATGGCTGCTGTACCTTACCCCTTTGTCCAATCCTGGAACATCAAGGTGTGTCACATCTTGATAACATAGGTTTTTCTTTAAAATCCCCTGCCCATTGGGGCAATGCTTTCTTATCCCCTTCTGCTGTACAGAGCTAGGTGATTGACCCGGGTTCTCATTCTCTGTAGGTAGCAATAAAATCCCCACTCATAACAATGTGTCCAGCCTCCCTGGTGAAAATTCTTACATGTGGGCATTACAATTATAACTCTAGTTTGCACTTTGGTGTCTGTGGATGTATGGATTTATGGCTGGATCTTCCATTTGATTTCATTGATCAAGCTATCTGTTTTTATGCCAATACCATGTAGTCTTTATTGCTTTAGCTATGTAGTACAACTTCAAAGCAGGATGGTGATGCCACTGGAAGTTCTTTTATTGTACAATATTAGTAAGTTATCCAAAGAATTTTGTTGTTTATAGATATGAGGTTGAGTATTGTCCTTTCAAGGTCTGTAAAGTATTGTATTAGAATTTTGATGGGGATTGGGTTGGATCTGTAGATTGCTTCAAGGACTTAAAGTTCTTGTCATACAGGTCTTTCACTTGCTTGATTTAAGTTACCCCAAGATATTTTATATTGCTCATTGATATTGTGAAAGGCATAATTTTTTCAATAGGTCTAGAACTTTTATCATGAAGGGATATGGAATTTTGTCAGAGACTTTTTCATGGACTATTTTACTTTTTCCACCCATGGTGATTGAAAGTTTGATGGGTATAGTTGTCTGGTATGGCATTTGTCTTCTTTTATAGTCTTCAATATTCTCTTCAGGCTCTTGTGAATTTTAGATTGTATTGAGAAGTCAGGTGTAATTCTAATAGATTTTCTTTTATATGTTACTTGGCCCTTTTCCTTTGCAGCTTTCATATTATTTCTTTGTTCCTTTTGTTGTGAGAAGACTTTCATTTCTGATCCAATCTCTCTGGTGTTTGGTAAGATTCTTGTAGTTTTATAGGCATGTTCTTGTCAAGATTAGAAAAATTTTCTTCAATGATTTTGTTAAAATATTTTCTAGGTCTTTGAGCTGGGATTTTTCTCCTATTCTTATTATTCTTAGGTTTGGTATTTTCATAGTGTCCTAGATGTTCTGGGTATTTTGTGTCAGGAGCCTTTTAGATTTAGCATTTTTGACAAATATTTTAATTTCATTTATTGTATGAGAATTCCTGGAAATCTGTCTTCCATCTCTTGTATTCTGTTGGTGATATTTGCCTCTGTACTTCCTATTTGCTTACCTAGATTTTCTATCTCCAGTTTTCCCCTAGTTTGTGTTTTTTTTATTGATTTGTTTTCCATTTCCAGGTCTTAAACAATTTTATTCATTTCCTTCAATTATTTTTTTCTTGGCTTTCTTAAAAGAATTTATTTACTTTTGTTTTAAAGTCTTTATCATCTTCAAGAAGATCGTAAGGTCATTTACTTGTGTTTCAGCTATACTAAATATCTTGGGGTAGCTGTACTAGGATAGCTGGGGTCTGGTGGTGATATATTGCCCTGGTTATTGATGATTGTGTTCTTCCACTGGCATCTAGGCATTTGAGTTTGGGATAAATATAGGTCTATATGCCAAGTTCTGAGTTTGTTTTGTTGGGTGGGTGTTTTATTCCTTGGTTTCTGTTTTCTCTTTGGTGTTTTGGTCTTTGTAGTCTTTATTTCTGGTGGCCAGTGTGATTTCTGGTCCAGCATCCAAGTTTGAGGTTGAACTTCTCAAGTCAAACATGGCCTTTGGTCCACCAGAGGCATCTCTGTTATTTTTGACTGGCACAGCCACTACTGAACAGTATACAGTCAATGACAGAGGCAGCCATATAACTAGAGGTGGAAAGAGGATAGAAATGGGTACTAACTAACCAATAGAGGCCCAGAATTAACAGTAAGAAGTTAATAAGGAGACTTTACAACAGAGTAGAAGCCAAAGAATTTAAGGAAATTATAAGGAGATGTTTTAAAACCCATGTTCTTTTAAGCACAATGAAAAACATGAAGGAAATTGGTAAATTTTTAGGTTCAAACACACCATTTGAATTAAACCAAAAAGAAGTCAACAAATTATATGGACCCCCCCTCAATGATGAAAATTCAAGGTCTACATGAATTTACAGAAGAATTCTTCTGTTCAAAGAAAATCTGCATTCAGTCTTTCTTAAACTATTTCAAAAAAAGAGAAGAAAAAAGAAAAAGACAATTCTTTAACTTTATCTATGAAACAGGCATTACACATAGATGGAAATAACACATACTCAATAAAGTACTTGCAAATAGAGTATAGACATATCTCAAAAGAATTATACATTATAACCAAGTTGTCCACTTATCCTTGAAACAAAGGGATGTTTCAACATAGACAAGCCAATAAACCACACAAATAGACTTAAAGACAAAAAATTCACACAATCACCTCAAGAGGTACAGAAAAGGCCCTTACCATAATTTAACAAGTCTTCTTTATAAAGTCCTAGAGAATCTAGGCCTAGAGGGGATATATGATAATAGATCTCTCTGAGAAACTCACAGCCAACAGCATCCTAAGTGGAGAAAAGCTTGAAGCAATACCACTAAAGTCAGGATTTAGACAAGGATTCTACTATGACTGCTTATTTTCAATGTTGTACTTGAAGTACTAGCTGAAACAGTAATACCATAGAAAGAAATTAAAGGGATAGAAATAGGAAAACAGGAAGTCAAACTATCTCTATTTGCAGACAGCTCAGCACTATATATTAGAGTACAAAATTTTACTAGAAAACCTCTAGATATGATAAATAAATCTATCATTTGTGGTACAATACAGAATCAACATGATCAAATTAACGACCTTTCTACACTGCCAACAAACACACAAAGGATATTATGGACACATCCCTAATTACAATAGTTTAAGAGAAAATAAAATATTGAGAAATAAATATAACTAAGACAATGAAGGACCTCTATAGTAAGAACATAAAATCTTTAAAGAAAGAGATAAAGAAAAGACCATAGAAAATGGAAAGACATCCCTGCTCAGGGATTGATAAAATTAACGTGAAAATAAACTTTCTACTCAACATTGTTGACAGATTCAATGCTAACATAATCAAAATGCCCATCTCATTCTTCATAGAAATAGAAAAATACAAACAAAATTCTATTCTGTATTCACCTAGAGAGCATAATGGAGCCAATACTGTTGGTGGGTGTGTGGGTGAGCCTGTCCTGAAGTTGTTATCATGGGAAAAAGTTCCCCAGTATTCATCTAGCATGTGGCAGCATGAGCAAGACAGAAATGTCCCTTCACAGCCTATTAATGCCTGAATCAGGTGGGAAAGATGGCTCTGAGGACAGAAGGGTGGGAGAGCTGTCCCTGCCTACAACCAGTTGTAGCACTTGCAGGCCCTGAATCTCACCTGTGTAGCACAGTATAGAGAATGCTGTTGGCTGGGCTGTGGGTAAGCAAGCCCAGAGATTGTAAGCATGGAAGAGCTGTCCCCATTACTCACCTGTCATGTGGCAGCTTGGTTGGAGCAAAGAGGTCCTCTCCTCACCCATCAATGCTTGAGTCATATGGGAGAGCTGGCCCTGAGGTTATAAAAGCACGAGAGCTGGTCCTGCCCCCCACCAGTTACAGCACATGGGCAAGTGGCCCCCTGTGTCATTCCTGGGCAACACAGCAAAGCTGATTCTAAAGGTGTAGGGTGTGGGAAATCAACTCTGAGGACATGAAAGCTGGAGAAATGGTTTTACCCCTTGATCATCTCTGGTGAACTTTTTAGGACAATACAGGAGAGCTTATTCTGGGAGTGAGGACAACGAAGAGCCGGCAGGCTGACCAACAATGCAACTACCCAGGCCCAGACCCAGGGTTATGGCTTGGCCAACCCAATATCCACCCCATCTATGATCTTTGGAGCACGTGAAGGAACGGGTCCTGCAGACCCAAAGCTGCAGGATTTTCACATTACAGGATAACCAAGAGGAGCTCCATTGAGGGCCAAGCATTGATAATGTAGCAGAAACCAGAGGCCTCAAATTAGACCAATGACGTTTGCAGTGAACACTTACAAGTAAAGATATATGGAAAAGGGTTAACTGCATGATTCACTATGTCATATTGCAGCTTACATGAGGAGATCCTCCTCCCCTGCTTTTTTCTTTTCTTCTCTTGGGAGTGTGCTGCAAGTGCAGAGGGTGGGTAAGCAGGGCTGGGAAATGAATGCATGATGTGAAAGACATAAATAATGAATAAAAAAGAAACTACCTAAAATTCATATGGAACCTCAAAAGACGCTGTATAGACAGAACAATTCTGAGCAAAACCAAACCAAACAAACAAACCAACACAAAAACAAATACAATGTTGAAGGCATTATTATTCCAGGTCTTAAAATATATTACATTGCCATAATAATAAGAAAAATATGATACTGGCTCACAAACATACATGTTGACCAGTGGGACAAAATTTATTACCCAAACATGAGTACTTGTAATTTCATCCACTTGTATTTAAGAATGATTTCAGAAACATACCCTGGAGCAAAGACAATGTTTTCAACAAATGGTTCTGGGATAACTGCATGTTCTCATGTAGAAGAAACTAGTCCCATGTCTGTTACCTTGCACAAAAATGAATTCAAAATGATTTGCCCGAGAATTCAAGCCATAAATTGAAAAGTGGGACTTCATAAACTAAGAAAACTCTGTACAACAAAAGAAACAGTGAATCATGGAAAGAAGAAGCCCACAGACAGGAAAAGAATCATTTCCATCTGACTAAGGATTGACATCTACACTATACATAGAACTCAGAGATAAACAAACAGATGAACTAACAAGCAAACCCACCAAAGGTCTCATTTGAGAAGGGCTAGGACTAGAAGAGACAATCATTAAAAGAAAAAAAAATGGCTAAGAATTATCGCAAAAATTTTTATAATTCCTAGCAGCCAGAGAAATGCAAATCAAACCAACTTTGAAAGTTTATTGTACCCCAGTCAGAATGGTGAAGATCAATGGAATAACTGATTACAAATACTGGAAGGAAGTGGGGGAAAAAGGAAGCCTTGTTTACTATTGGGGAGACTGCAAATGGGTGGAGCCATTATGGAAATCAGTGTGGAGACTTCTTAAATCAAAACAGGACAAAACAAATTAAAAAACACAAAATGAATGAACAAACAAAAAAACCAAGCAAGAAGAGGAAGAAGAGGAGGAGGAGGAGGAGGAGGAGGAAGAAGAAGAAGACAAAGAAAAAGAAGAATCTCCTAAACAAATTTATCGTAAGACTTAGCTATACTACTCCTAGGCATATGTACAAAGGATTTGGCATCCTGCATTTGGCTTTTTTTTTTAAACTTTCTTTGGACTTCTGGAGCCCAAATAATGACACGAGGACTTTTTATTAATTACAAAAGCTTAGCCTTAGGTTATTTAGGCTTGGTTATAACTAGCTCTCTGAACAGCTTGGGATCTGAAAATTATATTTAATATAGTCTTCTGCTGTTCATTTGATCCCAACACTATTCATTCTATACAATGGCATTGTTACATATTTTCTTTTTCCTTGTCACTTTTATTTTTTTCAGAAAATAAAGTACTTTCTTTTCCATATTAAAAAAAAATTAAAAAACCCAAATTAACCCATTTCTATTAATTCTCATTTTGCTTTGTGGTTCATTACTTTTCCTCCATAATGTATGACTGCCTTTCTCTGCATCATGCTGGCAAAATCACCTCACTTCTCAGAGTTTCTATCCTTGCTTGGGAGTCCCACCTAATCTTTCTTGCATAATTATTGGTCATTCAGCTCTTTATTAAACCAATCAGGTACCTTAGGCAGGCAAGGTAAAACAGAAACACATTTTTATAGAGTTTGCTCAGATGTCCTGCAGCATTTCTCCCTTTTGGTATAAATAAAAAGAAAAGGTTTTAACTCTACCACAGTAAAACTATATATAATAAGAGCAATTATCACATTCACAATGTCTAGTTCACAATTTGTATTTTGCAAATTCAAAAAATCTCTATTATATATCCTATCTTGATGAGTCAAAATTTTATACCTAAACCCTTTTCATCATTACTCTTATTACCCATCCCAAATATCAATTTAGATCTTAAAACATTCTCTTAGATAACAACCCAGCTTTTATGTTCTTCAATCTTATAAACTGTACATCTCTTTTGTGTCTTTTCTAAATTTTGTATCAAAGGAAATGGTATAACTCTAACTATCTAGTTTCAGACCCAAGAAAGATATAAAATAACCTGGGTAAACAGGAAGTGCAGCACAAGCAACTTCCCAACTATAGAAATGACAGAGATATCTGGCTGCCTGGACAGTCACCCAAATTTCCTCTGCAACATTGAAGCATCCAGCTTTGACCTACAGTCTTAAAATATCTGACATATTTTTCTATGAAGCAAGAATTTTGAAAGATTGTTCTCCTATCTTGTGTTGGTAAAATTTGGCAGTCACCTTTTTTTGAACTTTTTGTCCAATTTGGACAGCATACTGTTAGCATTCAAGGCAAGGAGAGTTTTTTGCCTAATGGTTAGCTATTGCCACAAAGAAAGCAAACTCCATATGGAGGGTCTTTGATGCTCAATATCTTTTCTGATGTAGATTGGTGCTGCCAAAAGTAGACATGTTTCACTGTCACAAAAGCCTTATGTTATTAAAACATTTTAGATGTCATATTCTATAGATCTTAGAAGTGTTTTTAGGCTATCTGTCTCAAATATATCTCTGTTTGACCTTGAAAATATAACTACCATGACTATAAGTTTGATTATTATAGATGACTAACTGCTAACCTGCATTCCTAAATAATTTATAATAACTTTCAAGGACTAGAACTTTACATTACATCTTGACATGGCAAATATAACATATAATATATATATATAAATATAACTGATTTTCTTTAAAAAAAAACCTTATCCATTTTTCTTTTCTCTTCCAAGCCTACATATATTTTTAAATACAATGTAAATCTTTTACAGTTTTTATCTGAATTTTTCTTTAATCTTTATTTCTTTTCTGACCACACATTAAACTGCTAAAGTGCGGCTAGGATTAAAGCCTTGGCTATGGTGGCTTGCTCCACTCAGCTTCTTGGTCTATGACAGCTGACTTTCATGATAGATATACTGGCAGAAATCATGTTTATCACCCCAACTCTGGGGAACTTTAGATTACACACTGCCACTAAGTAGAGCACTGCCACTCATTATAAATCTCATTTAAGTGTTTTACAGCAGGTCCTCTTAAAAGAACCTTGTAGTTTTTACTGATAAGGCTGAGTCAGGAATCCTCTCTTAAAGGAGCCATGCCTCTGCTTGCCACCACCAAATTGAGTCCTCCTGAGAAAATGCTGCTACCAAGAAGTTGTGCTTGATTCTGTTCCCTTTTGTCTGTATAAACAGAAACCTTAAATCTGTCTTATATAGCTCATGCTTGTACTGAGGATTCTTTGAGACTCCAGAAACCTACCTTGTTGTAGCTCAAGTTTTCATGCCAAGGCCCACTTGAGAGACACAATCAGAAGCTATTTTGTCTCTATTTCTGTGTCCTATAACCCTTTTTAAGCTTTCTCAAGCTTTATGTGCATGGATATGCACTATGTTACAACATCATTAGTAGTCAGAAGTTTCTCTGTCTCACCTGACTGGTCCCAAAGCCATGTGGTCTCAAATAATCATACATAAGCTTATATTATTTACAAGATATTTGGTCTATGGCTCAGGCTTATTGCTTACTAACTTTTATATGTTAACTTAAATCATAATTCTATTTAAATTTAGCCATGTGGCTTGGCACCTTTTTGCTCAGTGCAGCATTCTCATCCTGCTTCCTCCACATCTCATTGCCATCTCTTCTTTGCTCTTCTGCTTCTCAGAATTCCCCTAGTCTAGTTGCCTTGCCCCTACTTTCTGTATAATTGATTGACCAACCAGCATTTTATTAAACCAATGTTTACAGTACAAAAACATAGTCCCACAGCAGAGCTGCAGAGGTACAATACCTTAAACAAGAGTCAAAACATCTATACAGTATGTTCTAACAAAAATAGCCTTAAATTTGTATTGATATACAAAATTCTACACCAATGTAAAATGTTTGAGATTAACAGTTGCTTTTAAAGTAGATTCGGTAACCTACTCTATATCCTATACCTATAGCTCCCCTATTTTATTTTTAGAAAGAGATCCCTGAGTCTAACCTTCTTTGCTTAGTGTTTTTCCTGACCATGACCAGTAACAACTTGCAATCAACCCATCCCTTAAAGTATGACAAACATCTATAACCCACTGAATTATCAAGCCCCACTCATTCTACCTTTGGGGAATGTGGGTGTCATATTCTTTAAATTACCTTCTGCTATCTGAGTAATGACAGCATATTTAGAAAACTCTGAGAAAATTGAGATAATGGTCAAGTCCTAAGAGAGATAGCTGAATCATTTGTTATCCAGTCTCTGTGTAATGGGAAAGTGTGGGGCTTAAGTGAAGTTTTGGCTAGAGTAGTCTGTGAGGCTGGACCCCTCTCAGCTAGCTTCTTTGAAATTGTTTTGGATGCAGATTGTTGAGAAAACAGTAACAGAGACATTTTGAGAGTTGATCACTTGAGCTACTAATTTTTCTTGGTGCTTAGTTCCTTTTTTTTCTGAGAACACTCAAACCTTTTTTTTTTTTTTTTACTTTTAAAGGTAACACACATATCTGCATTTGCATTAACACAAGTGTAGAAGGTATAGTGTGCACAAATCAGCTGAAGATAATTTTCTGTTTTCTGTTTGATCAGGCAAAAGACATTCGTCAATTTTATAAGTTCGTTTGGACTGCATAACCAAATTGCAATATAAATCTACATCCATGCCATATTAAAGAGTCATGTGAACTCTCTAACCAACAAAATTTATTATATGTCATGTAGTCTAAGATCTGTTTCCACATAGAGGGATTAGCTTACATCTCACCTGTCTTGTAGTAGCTGTTCTTGGTTTTTTTCTTCATGTCTACAGCCAAGATTTTCAAGAGGTCTCACCTATTCAAATCTGATCTTTATTAATTTTGAAGAAATCCATAGCTTTTCGCTTTCTTTGTGGAAATAGTATAAACTCTCCTCCAATACAACACATTTCATGACTTCCATTCAAAGTCAACAAAGCAACATACAGGATCCAGATTCCCTGTGTATATTCCATCTTTATATGGTTTATTATTTTTATCCTACCTTACTTTCTCTCTAAAGATTTTGTCATTTTCAAATCATTTTTAAGAGACTGTCTATATCATTTTTTCTTTCTTCAGCACCTAAGTACATTTCAAAGCATACTGTACCATTCAGATGTTTTTTCAGTCTGGACATGGCTTTTGTTCATGTCTACAGTGTTTCTTTGGCCGTATGAGCCAAATCTTAAATAACTAGGTGGTGGCCAGGAAATATATGGGTGGCTTCACTTAGCACATGGCACTAGTAGATGGCTTTACCCACTTTGGGTCAGTAAGAGCAGAGTCTCATGCCTGTGGTCATGACCTGGAACCAGCCTATTCACCCCAGTTCTGGAAATTTTCTGGGCCCTGACCCTGGGAGGTATTTCTCACTAGTCTCCTGCTGGTAGCATACCACTCAAGTGCTCTGCTGCATAGCACGGTCTCGTGAAGGAGTTGTGCCTTTGCTGTGAGCAATGTACTCTATAACTGGGACTTCTGTCAGCTTTATCAGACTCTATGTTTGGGTATATGAGCCAGGTACCAAAAGTATGTAGACTTACTTTTCAGAATTTCTTTAGACTGCCACCTCCTAAATAATAACATGGAGACTTCCTGTTAGGCCTTAGCTTAAGCTTGTTTTCAACTAGATCTTATAACTTACATTAGCCACTTTCTACATTAATCTAAATCTTGCCATGTGATTTATTTCCTTTCCTCCGGAATGTGGGTCTGCTTCCCTTCACATCTTGCTGGTGATCTGCCTCTTTTCTTCCCATAGTTCCAATATCTGCCTCAAAGTCCCACCTAACCTCTCCTGCCTCATTATTGACCATTTATCTCTTTATTAAGCCAATCAGATGCCTTAGGCAGGCAAGGTAAAACAGAGACACATCTTTACAACACAGACTGCTCAAATATCCCACAACAGCATCCTATTCCACAGGTACTTCTCAGTCATTCATGTTCATTGCTGCTCTATTCACAATACTAAGAAATGTAAACAACCTAAATGTCCTCAACTAATAAATTGACAATAAACATGTGGTAAATATACACTATAAAATTTTATTCAGCTGTAAACAAAAATGAAATTATTAACTTTGCAAAAAAAGTAATAGAACTAGAAAAGATCATTTTGGGTGAGATAACCAAGACCTAGGAATAAAAGCCATCTCATGTTCTCTCTTATTAGAGACTTCTAGTTCTAAATTTCAGATGTGAGTATATAGCATGGAGTAACTTCAGAAACCAGGAGAAGAATACAGGAATATTTCCAGTGTGTGTGTGTGTGTGTGTGTGTGTGTGTGTGTGTGTGTGTGTGTGTGTGTGTGTTTGGTGTGTGTGTGTGGGTCATAGGAATCAACAGATTTGGGATTAACAGGGTACAAGAGGCCTGATTAGGTAAAAGGGAAAGGGATATCTTTAGGGAAAAGAAGAGAGGTTAAAAACAGAAGAATAATGGAGGATAGTCACATTCTGTGGCAAGTGACTCTTCTACCAATAGAGCTATAGTTCATACTGTCCCTTATAGCATTAGGGTAGTAGGATGGATGTTCCTGAATCTTGTGACGTTCTTCACCTTGTAAGTTTCCTAGTGTTATGAAATGCCTTCCTCCCTCCAAGAATGAAAATTTTAATTCAGAGAAAATAGTTGCAGTACTATGGAGAGTGACAAGTCGAGGAAATATTCAAAGCATGATAATGTTAAATCTTCACATTCTCAAGTCCAATTAGATACATTCATTGCTTACAACTTTTGAAACATGGGCTGCTCAAGCTCAGAGGGAATTTGACACCCCAATGAAAAACAAAAACTTTTTATCTGAATGTGTACCAGATTGAACTAAATGCTTGCTCACATATTAATAATAAACTCCCAATGCAACCAAGCTCATTAGCTATTATAATTATCTCTTTCTCCAGAGATGGCATCCAAGTGAGAGAGGGACTGAAAACATAGGGTTCTGTTTAGGAGTGATGAGTTCTCACATATATGCCTGTGCCCTGTCTGTAAAACTGAAAATTTTTCATTTCTTCCTAATATTTACCAAAGCAGTAAAGTAGTGAAGATGTGGTGGCTACCTGGAGATGTAATTTCCATGAAGACCTTCTCCTTTGTTTGAAGTAGTAGTTAGCAATGCCAGAATTTCTTTCCAGTTTGAACTGAGTTTCTTCTAAGCACTGAATCTATGGGTATTTGCCAATGCACAGCGCTAGAAGACATAATATAATAGTGCCTGCAGGCAAGGAATCTAGTCTCTGGGACACATTGTTATTTACAGAGTTGCCATGAAACTTGGCTAGGGACATAGCCTTCTGTGTTGGAGCCAAAGTGAGCATCTTTGGTTAATCAGTGTGTGTCCATGGAGGTAAGCAAAAGCACTGTTAATTGATAACTGTGTGTCATTTGTTTTTTAATCACATTTCTAAACATGGGTAATCTCATCCTTTTGCAAATGGTCTAATAGAGGTATTAAGCTCATCCCTGAAGATTTTTAATTTTGCTATTTTCTTATTGATTGAAATATACCCATAGAATGTGACACTGAAACACGTCATCCTAGACTATGATTCTCATTCTTTCCTTACATAAGAAAGTAAAATATACCCTCTGAAGCTTCTTGTATCATAAGATACTCTGGTTACATCCAGGAACATGCCCAAAACTAGCTGTGCTTTCCTATGCAGATATGTATAAAGAATATAACATGTTCCCATCATGTTAAAATGGGTTTGAATCTCAGAAATGACACAAGCCATCTGTGTGGCAATGAAAGTTAACATTCTCAACACTGGTTGCCTCTCTTTTACAATATGGGCTATAATTTGTGCCTTAAAGTATTCTTATGAAGATTAAATGTAATGACATACATAAAATGTGCTGGGAGTATAAATTGCATCCAATTAGTCATTTCCATTCACTATATGACAATTTCCTTCCTTTCTGATATTAGGCTACTGGTTTGAAGTCTTTATTTTTTCACGTTTTATGACTTGGCAAGCAAGAGTCTTCATATGGACAGTAGAATGAAATATTGCCATTTGGCCTTACCAGAATTTGTGGTTCCCAAAGCTGTTAGACATTTGGTGAATAAACACCAAGCCAAACACTGTGGTTTTTGGATACCAGGCAAAGTATGGGTAAACAGATTTGGGGCTTTCTTGATGAGAATAAGAGGTTCACAAGTCACCAGTCCTACATCTATAAGTGGTGCCAAACCACAAAGATGGCTAGTGGAGAGTGAAGATGTCTTTCCAGCCATTTTCCACAATGGAGAGAAAAATAGAATTACAGTCTTTTTGTAATGTATGCATGTTTTTCCAATAGAAAATTATTTCTTAGATTAAAACTAATAACACTTTTTTATCCTAAGTACCCTCTATGGCAGTAATTATATTGCCTTTACTTTTTTATTGTTATCATAAACTTAACTGATTGCAATCTTTTTATTTCCATAAAGAAACCAAGGCACGAAAAATTAAATATTTTGTCATATAACAAGAAATTGTCAACAACACATTTGGGATTTGAATCCAGAATCTGAGCTTCTTCAAAACTGAAAATAGTAATAATCATAATCATAAGAAAAATAAAGTTAGAATATATAAAGAAATGTTAGACCATCCAAGAGCCTTGGGTTTTTTGTTGTGGTTTTTGTTTTTGTTTTTGTTTCTAGGAAAACTCCAGTTGAAATAGAGTTTGTTTAGTTTTAATATTTGTCTAAGGTTTGAGGCTGAGGTGTTTTGTTGTTTTCTACTACAGACAAGTCCCATTAGGTCATATATATGGGGAAGAAAGTTTGCTAGTATTGCTTAAAAGCATTAGAGGCCATCTTAGCTCTCCTGTCAAATTTGTCCACTCCTAGATAAAAATTAAATGCTTTGGGGGTATTTAAGGGTTCTTTTGTGATTAACCTGATTTTTCTGATGCTCAGAAATGTGCTTCTTTAAAAGTCAAAAGGAACATTTCTTTTAATTTTATTTTGTCCTGTGAGCCCTTCATTTTCCAGAAGACAAGCAGCCTTTTACTTTACTGCACCCCCTTCCCAGTTTATGAATGTAGATAAATTCTTATGGTAAGGATCTACTGAAAATAATAAAACTCTGGATTAGGCAAATAAATTCTCAGCTTTAAATTATTTTTATTGTGAAAATAAATTTTGGAGATCATATACTTTATTTGTGAACAATATTCCATACAGATAGTTATAAATATATTACTTTTACATAGATAAAGCTTCATTCAGATGCTGTTCTGCTTATGTCTCTCTCTCAAACACACACACACACACACACAGAGAGAGAGAGAGAGAGAGAGAGAGAGAGAGAGAGAACCTCAGGGAGTATTCTAGAAAAACCATGACAATGGATCAGAATATCCTAATTGCTATCTCAGAACCTAATCAAACAATGGTAGAAGCACAGAAGAATCATGACTATCTGACACACAATTCTAGAATAAAATGTTTTATTTTTAAATATGAAAGCTAATGGAGTAAATAAAAATTTCATATGTAATAGTTAATTTGGTTTCTCAGTTTGAAAGGAAATCATACTGGATGACACTCAGAGCTTCAGAAAGCAATTAAAAAAAATAGATAAAAAGTATCAAAGAAAATAGACTTTTTTCCTTAGTTTAAAAATTTGTGTATGACTTAAAATAAATACTACTGCATTTTCTTTTGAGCTCTGTAATGTAGATAAGACACACATGAGAGTTAGAGAATAAAGATGGAGGTAAATCAATGCTTTGAAAACAAGTTTATATTATTTTATGTAAAGTAAAATATCTTATGTATTTAAGAAATATTTTTAATTTATAAAATATATTTTGTTAATTAATGACTATATAAATGAATGGATGAATATACATATAAAACAATTCTAGTTTATTAAGACTAAAGGGTTAATAATGATGTATATGATAATCTTTAGAGCATGCATTCAGTGTGTAATAGGGTATACTTAAAATCCAAAACATAAAATATAATCCTAAAAATAACAATGTTAAAGAAGTTAAAAAATGTATCGAAAAATAGCAGTAATGACCAAAACAGAAGACCAAAAAAACATACCAAAATAATAAATAAGCAGGCATAACACCAACCCTCTTGACTATTATAATAAGCCCATTTCCTCCAGAAGAACACCTGACCCAGTCTTGATGTTGGGATGAGGAAAGCGGATCTGCCAGGAGTGGATGCTGAACTAAGCCACCTTGGGACCTTGGGACCTCCTGCCCTTGCTGGGGAGGATATATGGAGATGGGGAGAAGAGACAGTGACTGGGAGGAGTGGGAGGGAAAAGGGAGCCTGAACAAGAAGATACATGGATAAAAAATGAGACTTTATTCATAATGTAAACGGAATAAGGCATTTCAACTAAAAAGTTATTTTATTCATCAATTAAAAAACCAAATATTTCCCCTATAATCAAATGAATAGTCACCCTAAGTGCCATCTCAGAACTTAAATCTAACAATGAATAGTGGTAGAGGCAGAGATACATGGCTGAGCACTGTACTGAGTCCCTGGTCCAGCTGATAGCAGGGGAGGAGAGTCTATATGAGCAAGGAGATAGAGACTATGAGAAAAATTCTCACAGTGATGGCTGGCTGGAGTTCTGGAAAACTTACTAAGTCAAGAACAACCACCCAGGAACCATCAGGAAAGGGAACTAGGTCCTCCAGGATAGGCAGCTGTTCACTGACATGGGCAGTATGTGGAACCTCAAGGGGAGGGATCAGACTGTTTCTGTGCATGGACTGGCACCTCGGAGCCCATTTCCTCTAGAGGAACACCTAACCCAGTCTTGATATTAAGACTGAACACCTAACCTGCCTGGAGTGGATGCTGAGCTGATCCACCTTGAGATCTCTTCCCCTTTCTGGGGAGGGGATGGGGGTATGGGGAGGAGGGAGGCTGAAGCCTGACCAGGAGGGGTCCAAACGGGGAAGGGAGTTGGAACAAGGGGATATATGGATAAAAAAGACTTTATTTTATAAAAATTAATTAATTAAAGACACCAGCAATTTTCGCTTTTATTTTTTTTCTTTTTTAAAAAGATGATTTATTATGTATACAGTATACAGAAGAGGGTACCAGATGCCATCATAGAAGGTTGTGAGCCACCATGTGGTTGCTGGGAATGATACTCAGGACCTCTGGAAGAACAGTCAGCGCTCTTAAACTCTGAGCAATTTCTCAAGCCCCACAACCACCATTTTTCTTAATATTTCTAATCTCCTTCCTGATGTTGAGGTGCACGACCATGGAAGGTCCCTTCTACGAGCTTCCTCATTCCGTGGATGATGTTTTTTATTTGTTGTTGTATACAGCTTGCCAAAATTGTATTGAGAATTTTAGCATCAATATTCACGAGGGAAATTTTTCTGTGATTTTCTTTCTTTCTTGTACCTATGAGTAGCTTGGGTATTAGGGTTATTGTGACCTTATGAAAAGGGTTTGACAATATTCCTTCTGTTTTTACTATATGGAACAGTTTGTGGTGTATTGATATTAGCTCTTCTTTGAATGTCTGGTAGAATTCTGCAGTGATACCATCTGGACCTAGGTTATTTTTACTTGGGAGGCTTTTAATGACAGCTTCAATTTCCTTTGGGGTTATAGTTCTGTTTAGGTATTTAATCTAGTCTTCATTTAATTTAAGTGGTACCTGTTGAGAAAGCTCTCCATTTCTTCTAGGTTTTCCATTTTTTGTGAAGTATAGATTTTCAAAGTATGACAGATATTGCTCTGGATTTCTTGGGGCTTTGTTGTTATGTCACGGTTTTCATTTCTAATTTTTTTGATTTTGTCTCTCTCTCTGCTTTTTTAGTTAGGTTGGATAACAATTTGTCTATCTTGTTGACTTTCTCAAAGAACCAACTCTTTGATCCATTGATTGATTCTTTGTATTGTTCTTTTTGTTTCAATTGTATTGATTTCAGTTCTAACTTTGATTATTTCCTGCCATAAGACCTTTCTAGGTGAGTTTTCTTCTAATTGTTCTAAGGCTTTCAGGTGTGCTTTTAGTTCTCTAATGTGGGATTTCTCTAGGTTTTTGATCTAGTGCTATGAATATTACTCTTAAGACTGTTGTCATTGTGTCCCTTAAGTTTGGGTGTGCTATGGATTCATTTTCATTAAATTCTAGGAACTCTTTTTCCTTTCTTAATTTCTTCTTTGACCCAGATGTGGTTCAGTCGAGTGATGTTTAGTTTCCAAGAGTTGGTAGGTTTTTTGTGATTTTTGATGTTGTTCAACTCTAACTTTAGGCCATGGAAGTCTCATATAATACAAGGGATTATTTCCATTTTTTGTATCTATTGATATTTGCTTTATGACCAATTATGTGGTCAGTTTTAGAGAAAGTTCCATGTGGTGCTGAGAAATATGTGTTTTTCTTTGCATTTGAGTAGAAGCTTCTGTAAATATCTGTTAAATCCATTTGCACCACAACTGTGTTAAATCCCTTATTTCTCTGTTGAGTCTTTGTCTGGTTGACCTATCCAAGGTGAAAGTGGGGTATTGAAGTCTCCTACTATTAGGGTATGAGAATTCATGTAGGGTTTAAGTTTTAGTATTGTTTCTTTATATTGTAGGTGTCCTTATATTAGGGGCATAAATATTCAAGATAGAAATCTCATCTTGATCAATTTTTCCTGAGATGAATAAGAATGTTCATCCTGGTCTCTTTTAATTGATTTTTGTTTGAAGTCTACTTCGTTAGGTATTAGGATGGGAACTCCAGCTTGTTTCTTGGGGCCATTTAATTGGAAAATGTTTTTCCAACCCCTTACTCTGAGTCCATGTCTGTCTTTGAGATTGAGATGTGATTCTTGTATGCAGGAGAAGGATGGCTTCTGTTTATATATCCATCTTGTTAGTGTGTGTCTTTTTATAAGTGAGTTGAGTCCATTGATATTAAGGAATATTAGTGACCACTGATTGATATTTTCTGTTATTTTTGGTGGTAGTTATATGTATTTCCTTTCTTTGGGCTTTTCTTCTGTGGTATTATGGATTGTTTGTGGTTTCATGAGTGTATCTGGGATCCTTAGGTTGGAGTTTTCATTCTAATGCTTTTTGAAGGGCCATATTTGTGGATAGGAATTAGTTAGGATTAGTTAAGTTTGATTTTGTCATGAAATATCTTGGGTACTCCATCTATAGTAACTGATAGTTTTGATGGGTATAGTAGTCTGGGTTGGTAGCCATGCTCTTTTAGTGTCTGTATAACTTCTGACCAAGACCTTGTTGATTTCATTGTTTCCACTGAATAATCAGGTATTATTCTAATGGGTCTGCCTTTATAGCTAGGTTGGCCATTTTCTTTTGCAGCTCTTAAAAATTTTCTTTGTTCTATGTGTTTTGTGGCTTGATTATTATGTGGCAAGCAGACTTTTTGGGGGGATCTAATCTATTTGGGGGCGTTCTGTAAGTTTTTTGTAACTTTATAGGTATTTCCTTCTTTAAGTTGGAAAATTTTTTTCTTAGATTTTATTGAATACATTATCTGTTCCTTTGTGCTGGTATTCCTCTCCTTCTTCTATTCTTATTATTCTCAGGTTTGGCCTTTTCAGGGTGTCCCAAATTTCCTGAATTATTTGTGTTGTGGCTTTTTCAGTTTTAGTGCTCTCTTTGACTGATGTAGCTATTTCTGCTATTGAGTCTGCCACTCCAGAGATTTTCTTTTCCATCTCTTGGATTCTGTTAGTTATGCTTATAGCTGTAGTTCCAGCTCTTTTCTTCAGATTTTCTATTTCCACCTTTGCCTCATTTTCTGCCTTTTTTATTGGTTCTATTTCAATTTTTAGTTAGTGAATTTTTTTTTCATTTGTTGGTTTTTCTTTTCTTGGTTTTCTTTCAAGGATTTATTCATCTCTTCCAATTTTTTGTTTGTATTTTCTTCTATTTCTTGAGGAAATCTTTTATATCCTCTTTTAAGTTTTCTATAATCTTCATAAAGATGTTTTTGGTGTTGTTTCCCTCTGTTTCCTCTTCATGGCTCTGTTCTGATCTTGGTCTTGTAGAACCACAAGTTTCTTCTGGTATTGGCTTCTCGTTTTTTATATTATATGCATTCTTGCACTGGAATCTGTTCATTGCTTCAGTGGGTCTCACTTGATCAGCTTCTCGTCAGTTGTAGCTAGAGGACTTGTGTGTCTCCTGTATGCTCTGTATATTTATTTAGTATGTACAGAAGGATCTCTAACTCTGCTCTGGACATATGTCTGCATTTTAATGCTGTCTGTCTCTCTATGATGATGATGCTCATCTTGGGGCAGGGCCTGTTTGTGGGAGGTCCCCTTTGCTAGTGATTACTGGGGAAGGCCACTCCCAGCTTTAGCTTAGGGCCTGTCTGCTAGTGAGAATCTGAGATTAGAACCTTGGGTTTCACACCAGTCCCTAGAGAGATATTCTCCTTACAGAGTAGCCCAGGAACTAAAGTCCCCTCACCTCTGAGTTTGCTCTGGACCCTGTTTTGTTTTTTGTATGTTGATTTTATCTATTTCAACTTTTCAAAATTATTTTTCTAAGCATATTCTGTGATGTCTTTAGGGTTTCTTGCCTATAAAATCACACCATCTGCATCCAATGCTAATTTAATTTTGACCTTTTGATTTTTTTTAGAAGTTCTATTTTCTTTTTCAGTCAGTTAAAAAAAATAATGGGCTTCATCACGACATCACTTCATGCATATACAAGAATTGTTCTTTGCTTGTTTTAACCTCTGCCATTTTGGATGCCATTCTCCTAACACTAGTCTCTTTCTTGTACATAAATAATTCTCCATCTGCTTCATGTCATATCTATAGGTCTATATGCCTACACAAGTTTATGTTTTACATCTAAATTCTATATATATAACAAAAAAGTGGTGTGTGTTCAGTCTTAATCCCTTTATCCTTTTTCCATCCCCTCCCTTTACCTCAATTATCTCCTTTCCTCCCTTACTTCTTGCTCTAATTGTTTTTATGTTGCTGTGATAAAATCCACAATGAAAAGCAACACAGGAGAGGGCAGGGTTTATTTTAGTATGTACAGTTCATTACTGAGGGGAGTCAGAGCAGAAACTCAAGAAAGGAACCGGGGGCAAGCACAGGGAGGAACAGTGCTTACTGGCTCACTACCCTGGCTCATTCTTAGAGGCTTTTGATTTAGTTTAGACACACCTGCCTTGGGATGGTGACACTTCCAGGGATGGTTCTACCCATAGTGGGTTAGTCCTTTTTGCATCAATTAGCAGGAAAGATAGTACCCCTCAGACATGGCCACTGGCCAATCTGATGGTGACAGTTCAATTGATATTTCTTCCTCCCAGGTGACTATAGGATGCATTCAGTTGGTAAAATTTATCCTGAAGAACACCCTTTTACTTTTATGTTAATTCTTTTTCTTGGATAATTATCCTGGCTAGACTTTGAGCCTTTCAGTTTTTGAATGAGCTATCAGCTGGGGGTTTTTCTTATATAAGCTCTACTAAGTTAGCTTTTCTTTAAACTGGATTCTTTGTGGCTTTTTTTTATCATGAATTGTTTTTAATTTTGTTAAGTGATATTTTTGCATCTGATAAAAAGATGTGATTTTTCTACTTTTATTCTCTTAATGTTTTATCTCACATGTATGTTTAATATCTCAAAGATAAATTTCACTTTGTTGTGGTATATAGCAACTTAATCTATTAGTGAATTTGATTTGATCGTATTTTATTAGGGTTCTGAGTATTTGAATTTATCACAGGTACTTTTAAGAATTTTCCTTGTGATAGATTTGGTTTTGATGATTTTGACCTCTGCACATTTCCCCCAAGCATATAGAGTTGAACTCAGGGCCTCACGCATGTTGGAAAAGTTCTCTGCCACAGACTGCCATTCCTTGCCCTGATTTTGTCTTCACATAACAGCCTTAGAAATGTTCCCCTGTAGACAGAAGTTTCTGTCTTAACAGCAGCCTCTTCATCAATAATTGACTCAGAGGCTTCATATTATAGTAAATGCTGGACCAATAACTTCTTTATTACT
The DNA here is from genome assembly GCA_004025045.1 of Sigmodon hispidus. Taxonomy (NCBI): domain Eukaryota; kingdom Metazoa; phylum Chordata; class Mammalia; order Rodentia; family Cricetidae; genus Sigmodon; species Sigmodon hispidus. The sequence goes on along the minus strand of PVIH01006307.1, from coordinate 16,854 downwards.
AACTAATTTTTACAATTAAATTAATCCATAATTCTTATCTATGTGTATGTCATGGCTTAGTTCCCTTTCTCACGCCAGTATTCTCATCTTCTTTCCTTTTCTGACTGATGACTCCAACTCTGCTTTTTGTCTTCCCAGAATTTCCCTGGTCTGGTTGCCCTACCTATATTTCCTGCTTGGTCACTGGACAATCAGCATTTTATCAAACCAATGCGAATGCCAAATTTTTACAGTGTACAAAAACATTATTCTATAACATTTTGCCATTTTTTTTAAAAAAAGAACCTTGAATCTAATCTCCTTTGTTTAGATTTTTTTCTCTAACAATTATTAGTAACAACTTGTAATGAACATTCTAAATAAAGACAAACATCCATAATCCATTTTGGGGGAATGTGGGCATAGTTCTCTAGACTACTTCCTGCTGATTGGGGACACTGGTAAGCTTATGGGGACCCAAAGAAAATTTAGGATAATGAATAGGTCCTGACTGAAGTAGTCTATAAAAATGGATAATTTCAGCCAGAAGCCTTAAAACATATGGATACAGAAACCGCAACAGAAGTACTCTGAAACATTGAATTATCTCATAGGAGATTTTTTCAGGGATTCTTCCTCAATCAAACCTTATTTTCTTTTTCTTTTTTTTTATTTTGTATTTATCAAGAAAAACAGTAAATTGAATTTAAAATGCTGATAAGTTAACAATAACTAAAAGAAAATAAAAATCATAAGCATGACTTATTAAGGGTGATAATGCAAATAATTTGCTACACATAAAATACTTTGTGTTCAGCTTTCCCTCTGGATTTTTTTTTCCTATTCCTGTATATCCCCATTCAATGTCCCTTCCCCCTCCCACCACATCAGGTCATTTTTTCTTCTCCACAAACCCCATACCCTCCCTGGGCAGCTTGCAGACAGTCCCTTGGTCCCACTGATCCTATAATGCTTATTTCAGTTTCCACTCCTGGCAAATCCCGTTTTGTCCCCTCTCCCTCAAGAGTGAGTCAGGTGTTCCTATAGGTGGAGTGGGATCCGAAGGGTCAGTCCAGGGTGTTTCTGATCCCAAGCTGTTTAGTGGTTGTGGTTTGCAGCTTGGGCATGCTTGGCTTTTTTCTTGTTGGTTTGTTTAGAAACCACTAATGAGTGAATACATCCCCTGCTTATCTTTCTGAGTTTGTGATACCTCCCTCAGAAGGATATTCTGCAAATCCATCCATTTGCCTGCAAATTTTAGGATATCATTTTTTCTTACTGCTGAGTAGTATTCCATTGTGTAGATGTACCACAGTTTGTTAATCAGTTCTTCAGTTGAGGGACATCTAGGTTGTTTCCAGGTTCTTGCTATTCCAAATAATGCTGCTATGAACATAGTTGAGCTAATGCCTTTGGAGTGTGACTGTGCATCTTTAGGGTATACACCCAGAAGTGGTATTGCTGGGTCCATGGGGAGATTAATTCTCAATTTTGTGAGAAACCGCCATACTGCATTCCAAAGTGGCTGTACAAGTTTACACTCCCACCAACAACAGAGTAGTATTCCCCTTGCTCCGCATCCTCTCCAACATAGGCTGTCATCTGTGCCTTTTATCTTAGCCAATCTAACAGGTGTTAGGTGGTATCTCAAAGTTGTTTTGATTTGCATTTCTCTGATGGCTAAGATGATGAGCACTTTTTCAGGTGCATTTCAGCCATTCGTAATTCCTCTGCTGAGAATTCCCTTTTTAGATCTGAACCCCATTTTTTGATTGGGTTATTCAAGGTTTTGGGCTCTAGATTCTTGAGCTCTTTATATATCTTAGAGATCAGTCCTCTATCACTTGTAGGGTTGGCGAAAATCTTTTCCCATTCTGTAGGCTGTCATTTTGTCCTATTGACAGTGTCCTTGGCTTTACAGAAGCTTCTTAGCTTCAGGAGATCCTACCTAATGATTGTTGGTCTTAGTGTCTGTGCCACTGGTATTATCTTTAGGAAGTGGTCACCTGTGCCAATTCGTAGATGTGTATTTCCCACTTTCTTTTCTATCAAGTTCAAAGTGGCTGGGTTTATGTTGAGGTCTTTGGTCCACTTGGATTTGAGTTTTGTGCAAGGTGACAGGCTTGGGCCTATTTGCATTTTTCTACACACTTCCGTCCAGCTATGCCAACACCATTTGTTAAATATACTATCTTTTTTCCATTGAATGTTTTGGGCCTCTTTGTCAAAGATCAGGTGTTCATAGGTTTTTGGGTTAATGTCTGGATCCTCAATTCTATTCCATTGATCCACAGGTCTGTTTTTATGCCAGTACCAGGCTGTTTTTATTACTGTAGCTCTATAGTATAGCTTGAAGTCAGGGATGGTGATACCTCCTGAGGTTCTTTTGTTGAGTAAAATTGTTTTGGCAATCCTAGCTTCCTGTTATTCCAAATGAAATTTAGTATTGTTCTTTCAAGGTCTGTAAAATATTGTGTTGGGATTTTGATGGGCAGTGCATTGAATCTGTAGATTGCCTTTGGTAGAATTGCCATTTTTACTATGTTGATCCTACCTATCCAGGAACATGGGAGAGCTTTCCATTTTCTGATATCGTCTTCAATTTCTTTCTTCAGTGATTTAAAATTTTTGTCAAATAGGTTTGTTACTTCTTTGGTTATAGTTACTCCAAGGTACTTAATACTATTTGCAGCTATTATAAAGGGTAATGTTTCCCTTATTTCTCTTTCAGCTCTTCTATCTTTAGTGTATAGAAGTGTTACTGATTTCTTTGAGTTAATCTTGTATCCTGCTACATTGCTGAAGGTGTTTATCAGCTGTAGCAGTTCCTTGGAAGAATGTTGTGGCTCACTTATGTATACAATCATATCATCTGCAAATAGAGACAATTTCACTTCTTCTTTTCCAATTTGTATCCCCTTAATTTTTGTTCGTTCCCTTATTGCTTTAGCTAAAACTTCAAGAACTATATTGAATAGATAAGGAGAAAGAGGACATCATTGTCTAGTTCCTGATTTTAGTGGGATTGCTTTGAGTTTTTCTCCATTAAGTTTGATACTGGCTGTCGGCTTCTTTTAAATTGCCTTTATTATATTTAGGTATTCTCCCTGTATTCCTGATCTCTCCAGGGCTTTAATCATAAAGGAGTGTTGGATTTTGTCAAAGGCTTTTTCCACATCTAAGGATATAATCATGTGGTTTTGTTCCTTTAGTTTGTTTATATGATGGATAACATTTACAGTTTTTCATATGTTAAACCAGCCCTGCATTTCTGGGATGAATCCTTCTTGGTCATGGTGGATGATATCTTTTGTACATTGTTGTACACGGTTTGCCAAATTTTTGTTGAGAATTTTCGCATCAATATTCATGAGGGAAATTGGTCTGTAATTCTCCTTCTTTGTTGTGTCCTTGAGTGGCTTAGGTATTAGAGTAATTGTGGTCTCATAAAAGGAATTTGGCAAAATTCCTTCAGTTTCTACTGTGTGAAATAGTTTGAGGAGTAACGGTAGTAATTCTTCTTTGAATGTCTGGTAGAATTCGGCACTGAAGCCATCTGGACCAGGGCTTTCATTTTTGGGGAGGTTTTTAATGACAGCTTCAATTTCCTTAAGGGTTATAGGCCTGTTTAGGTAATTAATCTGGTCTTCATTTAATTTTGATAGGTGGTTTAACCTTATTTTCTTTAACCCAGAATGAATGCACAGCCTCTCATTTTCTGTGGAAATAAAAGCAACACCTCTTCTGCAAAGTAACATATCCCTTGACCTAAATTTTGATGTCAAAGCATTTTCAAGATATAGAGGTTGGATTAATCCAACAGCATTTATAATCAAATCTCTTTTAGCAGTTCTTGCTCCTTCCTAAGTAATCAAACAATTCAAAAACATTACAATAACATATAATATACAGTTCCCCCCTCTGTGTGTGTGTTTTTCATCTTATATGGCTTTTTTTCTATTTATTTTTTAAGGACTTTTTCTATACATGCCTATGTATATATTTTTTTTAAACTTTATTTATTTATTATTTTTTTATTTATTTGCCTTGGTATTTGCCTGGAACTGGAACTACAGACAGTTGTTAGCTGCCATGTGGGTGCTGGGAATCGAACCCGGATCCTCTGGAAGAGCAGACGGTGCTCTTAACCGCTGAGCCATCTCTCCAGCCCCGCCTATGTATATTTTTAACCATACTGCAATCAGTTTAGGGTTATTTTGTCTGAAAATGATTTTACTGCATATCTATCTTTTTTCTGAGCATAGAGCCTTTAATCTGCTAGGATCAAAGCCTGGGTTTTGGCACCAGCTCTGCCAAGCACTTTGATTTGGATGGAGCCATGTTTACCACTCCAATTCTGGGGAATTTTATAGTCCACACTTCCACCAAGTAGAGCATTGCCACCTACTGCTCTTAAATCTCTCTTAAGTGTTTAGAAGCAGGCCTTTTTAAAAGAGCATGTTTTTTGCTACTAACACTGAGTCAGGACGCTTTTCTTAAAGGAGCTACACCTCTGCTCACCAATAGTTAATAGAGCCCTCCTGAGAAAATGCTTCTACTAAGAAACCATGCTTGACTCTGTTCTTTTGTGTCCAAATTTATTTTTAAGCTTTCTCAGGTTTTATGTGGTTTTATGTGTACAATGTTGGAGCCCCATTTGTAATTGGAAGTTTCTGTCACAGCACACCTCCCAGTTACTAGGAGGCTTAATATTAATTACATGCTGTTTGGTCTATGGCTCTGGCTTATTACTTGCTAACTCTTACACTTTTAAGTTAAACCATATTTTTATTTATGTTTAGCCACATGTCTTGGAACCTTTTTTTTTTTTTGTAAGGCATTTATTCATATCTTGCTTCCTCTGCATCTGGCTGTCATCTGCATCTCTGCTTTTTCTCTTTCCAGAATTCTCCTAGTCTGGTTGCCCCACCTGTACTTCTTGCCTGACTACTGGCCAATCAGTGTTTCATTAAACCATGCAGGGTGGCAAATCTTTACAGTGTACAAGAGCATTATTCCACAGAATTCCCCTTTCTATTTTTCTGGTGCGGAGGGAAGAGTTTGAAAGAAGATCTGTGTAATTCTTCAAATCATTGGCAGACTTCATCTGTGTGTTTGTTTGTTTGTTTGTTTGTTGCTTAGAGATAGGTACTGTTTGATCTCTTTGTATGTTATTGATCTGCTTGGGCATCCTATTTTTTAATTGATTTTGTGTTTGACATTGTTTAAGAGTTTAAACATTTATTTTAGACTCTCACATTGTCAACAATGATTTCATTCTTCCTTCCTTTTCATTCTTTTACGCTAACTTATGGACCTATTTGTATTTTTCCAATTTTTTAGGTGTAAACTTTGTTTTTTGGGGGTTTTAGATTATTTTTTTCTGTAGGCATTGTGATGAGCTTCTGTCTTTTGCTTGGGAAAGTCTTTATGCCTAGAAATAGTATTTTTTTAATATAAAAATTCCTTTATTTTTATTTTATGTGTTTGGATATTTTTCCTGCATTTATATGTATTATGTGTATGCAGTGTCTATGGAGGACAGAAAGGGTATTAGATCACATGGGACTGGAGTTGTAGATGATTGTCAATTCCCATGTATGTGCTGGGAACCAAGCTTGGCCCTCCAGAAGAACAGCCAGCTAAGTTCTTGACAGTTGAGCCTTTTTATATTTCTTTTACCACTTTGGCTATTTCATAGCACTTCTTCCAGTCCATAAAATTTCTGCTGAGCAAGCTGCTTGGCTTCCTTGTGTATAACAACCTCATTTATGTTGTTGCAGTTTTCACACTTCTTTTTATATTGTTTTTACACTTTGATTCCACATTTCACTATGAACTTTTTAGTTTCACTTCACAACACTTTTTGAATCCCTGTGTTTATTTTATTCTTGAGATACAGGAGCTATTCAGGCACTACTTTTCCAGTGAAATTTTACCTCCTTCCCTCAATTTTTGGTCCTTTCTATTAGAATATGCTGCTGAAAAAATCAAGTGAATTTTTGTTTGGTAATTGTGATGGAAGTCTAATATGTGGAAATTGAATTTTTTATTACTCATTTCACTGATTCTATTCTTGACTTTTTTTTCTTGGAGTATTATTCATTTTTTTACCTGAATTTGGAAATTCTTAATGTTATTTTGGATTCTTAGCTGTCATTGCTATATTGGTGTTTCTGTAGGATAGCAGAGCTGGATCTTCTTTTTTACAATGTCATTGACATCCTGTTTTTTTTCTTTTTTCTTTTTTTAGAATTTGGTGATACATGCAGTCTGGACTATTAGATTGCTTGCACAATAGATAGAGATAGATCTGGATAGTGATAGAATACAAAATAAAAATACTAGCATTTCTTTCATGTAATAGCTCTTCAAATTTAAAGCAGAGATTGAAACAACAATGACAGAAATTTAATGTTAATTTCTATTTTATTTTCAAATAACTCTTTAAGAAATAATATAGTATGAATACATTTATTTAATAATCCTAGTATCTATAACAATGACAAAATAATGTAAAAAAGACAGATTTTTATAAATTTTATTGCTGTTTTCAGAGCTATAGATCTACCACGTTTGCAGTTTGTGAGGAGAATGCAACCAGCTAACCTGATACATCCATGGTTGCTCTGTGCCTAGGCATGTGAGCTAGTGACTTCCTGCTCTGTCAGCCTTGGGGTCTGCTGTCTTGATTGTAGAGGTATGATCATTGAGATGCTGGAGGACAAAGAGAGAGAGAGAGAGAGAGAGAGAGAGAGAGAGAGAGAGAGAGAGAGAGAGAATACAATTAAACTAGTCTCTAGCTGCCAATGGAAATCAAGACAGGGATATATAGGTTTGCCCCATATCCACAAAAAAAGGATCCTGTGGTCCTGCCATTTTTTTTAAACAGGTCTGTGTCTGCTTCTCGCCTGATTCTCAGAAGTCTGTACTATAGACTCAGGAGCCTTCTCATCCCCTCCCACAAGGGGAGACCAGACAGAATACCCTGTAACAATGATTATCACAGAAAGTATATTTAATATTTATTTGGTACAAATATGTGATCTTACTTATAAAAAGAAAAAGTCTAGCCATAGCCACACATTATAACTATGTAATTATTTCCTAATATTACTTATTGTTAGATCTGCTAAAATGATATGCGACAATGATTTGAGATAAGTCTTTGTAAAATATTTTCATGATAGAATCTTGAGAAATGGTAAAGTCATTCTATATTTGCTGAACATTTAAGTATTGGAAAGATTTTTGTCAGATACTCAAAGTGCCATAGAACATGAACCAAACAGACAAAATATGGGCAATTTCTACCCAGTGAAATTGGAAATAAAAGAGACAAGCATTTTCAGATGCCCTATCGTCAATCTGTGTTAACTTCCCATCAAATTCTGAGGGGAACAAAAATGCCCTTTGGTACTCTCCTTGACAAAGAGGCCTCAGTCTCTGACTTATGAAAAAGAATAAGTGCTTCTGAGAGCTGCTAGAGCTGGCTCTGACTTTGAAGAGTTCTAAGTCCAGAAGAAATGTTTTCTATAAGTGGCCTTACCAACCCCAGACTCACAACATCTTATTAGCCTCAGCTTTCAAGTGTCCTTAATTGATAGAATGAATTTTCCTTAGAAACTACATTTAAATTCCTTTTACAGGCTTTTGTAAGTGATTATATTAATAACAGGGGGATACAAGTAATTTAAGAATATGCTTGTTAATTCTTTTTGGTTCACTGTTTCTTCTTCTTAGAATTCCCCCCTGTAGATATATTTTATATGCTGCTAATGCTAAGTTAGAATCTCAAAATGTAACCCAAATTGTATCATTAAGTCTTCTTTTCATTTTAGCCATTTGCCTCTATCCACAGCACTTAGGATTTAAAAGAATGAAGGCAGCATGTTGTTTTCAGGGTCTCTTTCAGTATGGGAATCATTTATCCAAATAAAGTTTCTTTTATTCTCAGATAGTTATAGGTATTTCACTGTGATGTTCTTTCCAGGAAGATCAGGGCTTGGTTTTTGTTTGTTTGTTTGTTGTAAGGATAGTTGACAGGCAAGTTCCATGGACAGAGGTTTGTGATTGTCGAGTGGTTCATCTCTCTCTCTCTCTCTCTCTCTATATATATATATATATATATATATATATATATATATATATATGTGTGTGTGTGTGTGTGTGTGTGTGTGTGTGTGTGTGTGTGTGTGTGTGTGTGTGTGTGTTTGGTTCCTGGAAATTTTTATTCAGGGTCTTAAATAATATGATCTACTTGTAATCACAGACCTCTGTAGGAAATAAGCTGTAATGGCTATAGTGGTGTTTGTGGAGGAAAATAGAGGGGTGGAGGGAATGTGGAGAGTCAATACAAGGTGATTTCTAATGTAAATCTGTAAACAGGTGGCATATTTTCAGACAATCTCCCCAAAAAGCTAAGTTTAGAGATTTTATTTTAAAAAAAGAGAATAATAAATTAATTACTAAAGAATGCTATTGGCACTCCTGTTTCTATATGTATTCAGTATACATTTTATAAAAGCTGAGAAAGTTGCTTATGACTTGAAAACTGAGGTATTGAGCAGCTTTAAAATCTGTGAAAAGACCTTGATCTGGTGAGCGATGGAAGCAGATAGCTACCCACCCAAGCAATGAACTCTAAATTCTGCTGTATTTGTAGTCCTAAAACATCATTTATCCCAAATCCTAAAGCAATGAGCCTTTCTAGATGGGAAAATTGTCTGGAGAGCTTAGGGTTTACCTTTCAAAGTACATAATCTTTTATTTCAGTAATTTTACTTGGAAATCATGCCATAATATATTCAATACTCTGCACTCTTCTAACTCATATGTAATTTGAACTTATCCTTGCTCATCCATGGTAACTTTAATGTATTAATACCTACCATTTATTGAGTGCTTAATATATGCCAAGCACTACATAAAAGATATTTTATTTGAACCTTTTTATAACCTTTTAAGTAATGGCTGTTATTTTTTCAATATTTGAAGATGAGAAAAATGTGGCTCTCAGTGGTGGCTTACTTAAGTGACCCTTACAGCAAATTAGTAATAATACACAGAACAAATAAGTTAGCCTAATAAATAAATAATTTTAGAAACAGTACACAAATCTATAAACAGTGCATAAAATTACAAACAACTTTTCCCTCTATTGATGGAAATACAATAATCCTATAAAAATATTTTTCCCAATAATGGGTATTTTTTCTTTCATTGTCCAAACAGGGGAAGTCTTTGTGGACCAAATAGAGTGACATAGCTATTTTATAGGCCAGAAGAGTCTGAGGAAATGATTAAGAACTGACAAGGCACTCTGTGTTTGAAAAGAGATCTATGGAATCCCTCAGCTCTACTCACATTTCAAAAACCCCTTTCTCACGAGGAATACTTTAGCACAGAGATTTGTCTTACTCTGCTTTTCTATACTGTGATAAACAGTATGAACAAAAGCAACTTAGAGATGAAGGCATTTCTTTCATCTTCTAGGTCAGTCCATTTTTTGAGTGGGGGGAACTCAGGAACAATTCAGGACAGGAACTTGAAATCATGGAGGTTGATTACTGGCTGTGGCTTATACCTAGCTAGTTTTCTTATACAGCATATCCCATCTTCCTTGGGGTACCACCTGCAGTGGGATGTGTCTTTCCATATCAATCATCAATCAAAATAATTTCTCAGTAGAAAATCTCCCAGATGATTCTAGCACATGTGAAGTAGACAACTGAAGCTAATTAGGGAAGGGGACATTATTAGGACTAAAATTAAATGACAGTAACTTAATTATAAAATATAAATTAGCTAGGCAGTGGTGGTGCACACCTCTAATCTTAGCACTGGGGAGGCAGAGGTAGGGAAATCTCTGTGAGTTTGAGGCCAGTCTGGACTACAGAGAAAGTTCAAAGACATTTTTCACATGTATGCAAGAGTTACTTGCTAGAATAATCTCATATAGGGATAGAATAGCATGACTTGATTAAGGACTTCCTCTGAAGACTAGTTTTTATCTATATAGAAAACATGTAAAAGAAAACTACCAAAATTTGTGACTTTTGTTGAATTGGAAATATTTTTATTATAATGCAGTGTCTTCATTTAGATGTTATTATGGGCGTATGTATATGCACATGCATACACACGTATGATATATGGGACATGTATATGCATAAATATAATGTTGTTAATATTTGTCCTGCCTACTAGTTTAATAAAAATGCTGATTGACTAAAGGCAGATAGGAAGTGTGGGTGGAGCTACCAGACTGGGAAGATCTCAGAGCAGAGCAGACATGCCACACAGATGCCAAGTAGAGGCACCAAACAGATGCTACAGAGATCCGATGGAGATCCAACAATGAGACAGCAGTAGACACAGAGGAAAGAGGCAGAAATGCTGCTCTAAGAAAAGGTACAAAGCTACACAGCTGTACAAAATGGGTTGAGTTGAGATGAAGGAGTTAGCAAGTTATATGCTTGGACCCTAGGTCAATGATTATTTGGGCCTAAGCAGGCAGTGGGGTGAGGGTGGGTCCAAATCGCAAGACTAAGCTGGAAAGGCTGGCCAGAAACCTAATACAACAACATATACATGTAAATATATACACGTACATAAATATGCACATACAGAGATGCACACACATTTAACTTTTCCCATAGTAGTGTTTCAGCTGGGTGTTTTGCCATTAGGCTGTGATCAAAGACCAGAAGCAAACATTTGCATACCTCTCACGGTCAGTTAGTTTCTACCAACCACAAATCAAGGAAGACTTTCCTAAGTGACTAATCTACAAGAAAAATTTATAAGAGACTGTGGAGGACATTTTTCCAAATTGATTGCTATACCCACCCACTCTTTTTGTAACTATGTCTATGAGAGATTGTCTTGACTGATTATCTGTGTTGAATGGCTAGCCCATTGGAAATGGTACCATTTTCAGGACAGTGCTTCTGGACTGTATGAGGAAGCTAGCTGAGAATGAGATAAGCAGAAATCAGGAATCAGTGTACCCAGACACACATATGTATACATGCACACACATATATATATATACACATGTACACACACAGATACTCACACGTATACATACAGACACACACACACACACACACACACACACACACACACACACACACACCAGTGAGCAAACCTCTAACCCGTATTACTCCATGGGTTCTGTTTCAGTTCCTATTCTAACTTGCTTCGGTGATGGACTGTGAGATGTAAGAATAATCTTAAGTTTTCCTTCCCTAAGTTGCTTTGGTTATGGTGTTTATCACAGTAGCAGAAAATTAAATAAAACTACCTACCAGAAAATTTGTCTTTAGTTCCTAACTCTTATTATGTGTCAGTTACTTTTGATACCCTACCTGTTTTTGCCATCTCTTTTCTATCTAACAAATATAGAATGCATTTGGAGCTATCCTAACTGAAGTATTTCCTTGGTTGCTTTTTTATTGCAATGAAAAACAAAAAATAAAAAACAAATACAACATGAACACAGTAACTTGTAGAAGAAAGAGTTTATTTGGGTGTGTGGTTTCAGAAGCATAGGGGTCTACCAGTGTTGGAAGCTTGAGAGCATACAAGCATGGCAGCCAGAGCAGCAAGCTCACATATTTTAATATTTCAAACACAAAGCAGAAAAAGCAAACTGGCAATGGATGGAGGCTTTGTAGCCTCAAAGCCACCCCAAGTGGTATACTTGATCCAGCAAGGCAATGCCTTCTAAGTTCACCCAAAGAGTAGTTCTCACTGGGGTCCAAGTATTGAGGTGGATGTGGGGCACATTTTTTTCAAAGCATCATGAATATAAGAAGTTGGACTATTTATTCAGCAACTTATACCAGCCAATGATTTGCCTCTCAGCTTATTCACCTTAGGCTTAAGGTTGCTCTATACTATGGAGATGGTGACCTTCCCTGGACTGGAGAAAGCCTCTGGGAAAAGCCATCAGAGTACATCCCTGTGGCTGGGAACAGAACTTGCAGAGCAGACAGGGAACCACTAAGGTTAGCACCTTAAGCAAACTCACTCAAGACGGTTGACCTCACCCTGACATCAAGCTTTCAGTTCTAGGAAATTTAGAATATTCTCTTTTATTTAAAGATAAGAATTTTGTCTCAGATCAGTTTATCTCAGTATATAGAGAAGGAGGAAATTTAGACTGAGTTGAATGAATCTAAAAGATTAAGTTTTAGTTTTCATCAAAGATAATTCTATTAAAAAAAAGTCTTTAGGTTAATGTGGTAAAGTCTATATGTATATTTTGGAAGAATAAAACAAACTATTTTTTTAGAAAAAAAATCCAGTGTGGTCTGGATGTGCAATTATTTTACATGCATTCTATATTGCTGTCTCCTATTTGCTAATATTTGTTTAAGATCTTCAATAATACTAATAGGAATTGGCATATGATTTTGATTTCTTGTACTCTCTGTCAAAACTCTGTCAGGTTTTAGTGAGTTTCTTCTTTAAAAAACATTAATAAGTAGATAGAAAAATATCCTTTTCCTATTTCTGTTAACTTCCTATTGTAGCACAATGTCCATTTAAAGTTTAAAATTATTTTTATTCATTTAACAGGTATTATTTCTTATATTTTGAAATATCAGTAATGGTGTGTTTACTTTATTTTTAAAAAAATCTACTGAAATAAATATAGACTAAAATAAGGAAAGTCTAAAATTCATCATTCTAAAACTATACTTAATATGTAGGTTTGTATGTAAATGTTTCTTGATTCTAACAATCATCTACTACATAATTTTAATGCTGAAAAATAACAATAAGTTGATGTTTAAATAAAGTAGTTGGAGAAAAGTTTTACTTTTTTTTCAATTCAAGGGGGTCTTTTCATTATACCAGTGAAGATATGGCTTCTGACAGAGAGGACACAGCAGGGGCTGGTATTAATTTTTTGCATGTGGGGAGAGACACACACTCTCTACCAGGTGCCACAAAAGAGTTTATTTTAGGGAGTTACTGAGAGGCAGGTAGCAGAAGAAGAGCAGGAGAGAGGAGAGAAAGAGATGAAAGAGAAAGAGAGAGAGAGAGAGAGAGAGAGAGAAAGAGAGAGAGAGAGAGAGAGAGAGAGAGGAAGAAGGGAGCTGGCTGCCATGTGGAGTTTCTTTCTTTCTTTCTTTCTTTCATTCTTTCTTTAAAGATTTATTTAATTATGTATACATTGACAGAAGAGAGCACCAGATGTCATCATAGATGGTTGTGAGCCACCATGTGGCTGCTGGGAATTAAACTCAGGTCCTCTGGAAGAGCAGTCAGTGCTCTCAATCTCTGAGCCATCTCTCCAGCCCCCATGGAGTTTCTTTTTAAGAGAAGGGGTGGACTTGAATCTATGTAGGAGTATGCTCTCTGTATGCAGTGCCATGTGGGCTTTATCACATGCCTGAAATTCTTATTTCACCTGGTGCCATGCGTGCCAGGTACACTTACAGCTGGCACATTGCATCCTGTCACAAAGCAGGAAGTGTGGCCAGGCTATAAATTCTCAAGGCCCACCCCCAGTGATCTCTTCCTTCAGCAAGTATCTATCTTCTAAAGGCTCCCCATCCTTCCCACATAGTGTCACTAGCTAGCCAAGGGTCAAAGGTTCAAACAGGCACTTATGAAAGTCATTTTCATTCATACCAGAACATTCATATTTTCAAATTATAATTCTAGTTTTTTAAAGTATATTTTGCATATAACTCTTATTTTTAGATTGTTTCTCATAGACATTTTTATTTATCTCGTTTTATTATTTTATTTCAGTTTCCTCGAACTATACATACACCTGCTTCTGAGATTTAAATTATTGGTATGTGCCTTCAGAGACTGAGTTTCTTTTTTTCCAAACACCTGGGAGCACTGTCAAGTTAAATCATTTAAATTCTTGGCTTGTATTTGGATGTGAAGGCAAATAACAGCCAGTAGGTGTTAATGCATTCTCAAGGGAGACTTGTTTATCTTCTGAATTTTCAGCTGGAGTTAAGACAATTTTCTTCCTAGGTCCTGGTAGGGCAACATTGTTTTTCCTAACTTAAATTTACAGAGAGGGTTTAGCACCATTGGAGACTGATGAGTCATGCTCATTCTCTGGACTTGGAAATGCAACTTCTGCTCCTGGTGTAATTATTACAACTTTGGCTTTTCTTCTTTTAAATGCAAGCTCCAACTTTATTTTGACCAAAAGAGTGGGGTGGTAAAGGAGATGATTAAATTCCTGAGGGTAAAGTAACTCCACTGCTTAGAACTTCTTCTTTTTTTTTAATAGAGTGTTTTTATTTTATTTATTTTTATTCTGAATAAGGTCATATTTTTTATCCATATATCCTCTTGTTCAGACTCCCTTCCCCATCCCGCCCCTCCCAGTCACTCACTCCTCTCCCTATCACTTTAAATGTCCCAAGATACAAATCCAACCTCAAGAGAGCAGGATGAAGATGGGCTTTGTTTAGTTAACAAGATGTTATCCCCACCAGACTAGACAGCCTTATCCGCCTGTCTACCTGTACAGTGCCCTAACAGGGACAAAAGTCATTGAATGAATATGTATATTGTTTTTCAGATACAGTAATAAAAATTGCTTGTCCTCTGGAAAAAAATTCGTAGCATGTCCAATATACTGTACACAGAGATATGAACAGACACAGAAACTTACATACAGATGTACACACACAAATACAAACTCACAGACATATACACAGAGATACACACATGCATTAGGCAGAGACAAGCACACAGACTTAAAAGTGAACCTGTTTGACATTTACTGAAGTACATTGGAATACTTACCAATGTGTATATATTAAACATTATATACTCTGTTTTTGTATATACATGTATACATATATAATATGCGCTCAATATACATAAACACAATAATGTACATTACACACTCATATATACATAAATATAATATATGCATATTACACACAGTACATACACTGTCATATATATAATATCTATATCTAAACAGAAAGAAACCATGTTCTTTCTGTTAAATAGCTCTTCTTCCACTTAAAAATATCTTATATGTATAATTTCTTTTCTGATTTAACTTATATATAAACTTTGATTCATAAATATCCATGAATTATGAGTTTCAAGAGAGCAAAAGTGTGGAGACAAAGATGAATGGCTGCAATTATGAAAGTTTCTCAGTACAGGTATGGCTCTCACCATACTACTCTCCTACCCTACATTGTACTTGAAAGTGCTTTTAAAATAGTCACAATGGAAGCTGGAGAGATGTCTCAACCGTTAAGATTACTTACTGCTCTTCCAGAACACCATGTTTTGGTTCTCTGCATCTGTATTGGTGATTCACTAACAAATGTAATTCCCATTCGAGGGGATCCAATGCCTTCTGGCCTCCAATGCCCTTTTGTAGTTGCTCTTATGTATTACACATAAACCTATGCTGGCACACAGATACAGACACATGCACATACACATTAAAAACAAATATACCTAAAAAAAAAGAACAATGAGGAAATCCATAATATCATCAGGTCATACTTCAGAAACCTATACTTCACCAAATTGAAAAATCTAAAAGAAATGGACAATTTTCTGGATAGGTACAACACACCAAAATTAAATCAAGATCTGATAAGCATTTAAATAGGTCTATAACCCCCAAGGAAATAGAAGCAGTCATTAAAAGTTTCCCAACTGAGAGAGAGAGAGAGAGAGAGAGAGAGAGAGAGAGAGAGAGAGAGAGAGAGACAGAGAGACAGAGACAGACAGAGAGACAGAGAGAATGAGCTTAGGGCCAGATGGTTTCAGCACAGAACCCTACCAGAATAACTAATACCAATATTTCTCAAATTGTTCCACACAGTAAAAGCAGAATAAACATTGCCAAACTCTTTTTATGATACTATAGTCACCTTGATACCCAAACCACTCTGGTAATCAGTATGGTACTTTCTCAGAAAATTGGAAATCAATCTACTCCCATACCCAATGATAGAAGCTACTGGGAATATACCCAAGGGATGCTCAGTCATACCATAGGGACACTTCCCCAACTATGTTCATTGTAGCAACGATCATTGTAGCCAGAACCTAGAAATGACATAGATGCTCCTCCAACAGAAGGAGCATTTTTTTTTTTTTTTTTTTTTTTTTTTTAGAGTCAGATCTTTATTCAAAGCTCTGATCTACCAAGTTAGCGTTTTCCACCAACTCGGGGAGCAGAGACCTTCACAGGCTTCACAATCTTTTGCTTAGGTGCTGCTTTTGTAGGGGCCTTAGCAGCAGCCATTGCTCTCTTCTTGGATGCCTGCTTGGCCTTCTTTGCTTCCTTGGCAGCCCTGATAGCCTGCTCTCGCTGAGCTTTCCTAACTTCTGGTTTCTGATTCCTCTTGGCCATTATATCAGCAAGAGATGCACCAGTGATGGCTCGCTGGAATTTGACTGCACGGCGGGTTCTTTTCTTTTGAATTTCTTCCGACTGTCCTTTTTTGTGTTTTCTTCTGTAGAGGACAGTCCAGTTTATCTGCCGAGGATTCCTTTTGGCATCTATGCTCCAACAGAAGATTGGACAAAGAAAATGTGGTACATTTACAGAGTATTGCACAGCTGTAAACATAATGACAACACAGAATTTGCAGGCAAATTGGTGAACCTAGAAAATATCCTGGAAGTTTGTAGAAAAATGCAAATACATCCGAGCCTGTCACCCTGCACAAAACTCAAATCCAAGTGGATCAAAGACCTCAACTTAAACCCAGCCACTTTGAACTTGATAGAAAGGAAAGTGGGAAATACACTTCTACAAATTGGCACAGGCGACCACTTCCTAAATATAACACCAGTGGCACAGGCACTAAGACCAACAATCAATAAGTGGGATCTCCTGAAGCT
>PVIH01006306.1:29766-112752 GCA_004025045.1 Sigmodon hispidus | reverse complement strand
AGTTTTGTCCCCCCTCCCTCAAGAGTGAGTCAGGTGTTCCTATAGATGGACTGGGGTTTGAAGGGACAGTCCAGGGTGTTTCTGATCCCAAGCTATTCAGTGGTTGTGGTTTGCTGCTTGGGCATGTTTGGCTTTTTTTTCTTGTTTGTTTGTTTATAGACCACTAGTAAGTGAGTACATCCCCTGCTTATCTCTCTGAACTTATACCCTTTCCTTGTAAACTCCTAGATCTTATAAAGTGATGAAAAACTAACATTGGGATGGAAATGTGTCTAATAATGCTATTATCTGAAACCTGGTATCTGGGTCATGAAAAAATATATAATGTGGTGATATATTTTCATTGTTATATAAACACAAATACAATTTGCCAAATATATTAAAATAATAGCTGATTTTATGTGGTTTATTTGTTCTCCACAAATATGTGTAACAAATTAATAAAGGGTATTTTATCATTTTATTAGTATATATTCTTATGTATTAAAGGACATACTTATTAAAAGATATAGTATAAAGTGTTCCATTGTAAAACTTTTCAATCTACTTGACAAATTACACTAAGGAAAGATATAATGCCTTCTGTATGAGTTAAAACATTGTCTGCATCTTCTTCAGTATTATATTTTATTGAGATCTTTCTTAGGCTGTATCTCAATATTACAAATTGAGTTTACCATTGTTTCTCTTAATCTGAAATAATAAAATGAGAAGAAAAAGAAAGAAAAGGAGTCAAAAGAAAACTTTGAGAATGTATCTCATAATCTAAGAGCAAACAACTAATGAAACTTATAAGAAGTGTCATAAAAAGAAAATGGAGAAAAGAGAAAATGCAACATATATAGTGGAGGTGCACGAGCAGACACAGAGTGACAAAAGAGAGAGGCTGACTTCAGTTAATGTGTAAAAAACATGCTACCAGAGAAATTGGTTAATATCTGGAAAATGAATACTGAAAAGAAACTGGTAAGGATCCCAATTCTATCTAACAAATGTTAGCAGCATCCAGAGTGATGTTGGTGGAAGTAGAATGATTCTGTATTGAGAGACATCTGGTGAGGAATACATTTCCTCCTGAAGAGACTAATCTTTCTCAGCTCCTTAAGAGTGGAATGCAAAGTCTCCACCAAGGGCCTAAAGTGAACATGGAAATAAAAGCAGATACCTTTATCATTTTATATAGTTTTTCTCTGAGTAACGGGGCTGATACTTACAATTCTAATGTTCACAGTAAATGTTCACAGTTCCAATGTTCTATACACACATAGACAGGTATGTATGTATGTATGTATGTATGTATGTATGTATGTTTATAATTATGTAAATAAATATATGCTCTTCAGATGAAAAATGTGATACTTTTCTTTCTAAATTTGCATTGTTTTGCATAAGATATTTATTTTTCATTTGTGTTCATTTTTTTCTGAAAAAGGTCATATTTCAGTTTTATATGTGAATGTTCAATATGTCATTATAAGCATATTTGTAATCAGTTCTAGGTATAAGAGGAAGCAATTAGAGTTTCTTGATCAGTAATAACTTTAGATATGATCAGGAAGCAGCACTGCTGACAAGAGCCATAGACCAAACTCACTAGGCATGAAGTTCACATGGATTTCACCTGAGGGAGGGTAGGGTGATTGTGTTTCTTCCCCTTGGCTGATTGTTGACCTCATATTTTCACAATTTCCTTATTTTTAAAAGTCAGCACAAGCAAAGTCAAGATAAGCAGATAGTGTTGACCACAGAAGCCGCTCACTTGCCAATTTCTTTCTGAGAATGCAGCAGAATTTTTGTGAAAACAGGTTTTTGCAAGTGGAAGGGTTATAAACATTTGCATATACTTTGATTTTTCTTTCCAAATGCGTATACTCTTTTTTTCTCAATGGTTGTATTTATATAGATGTGTGTGTGTGTGCGTGTGTGTGTGTTAAAGTTGATCATTATAGCTTGAAACAATGGACTTCCAAAGTACATTTAATTTATATTTCTCTAATCAATAATTATGTTATCTCAGTTTTAAATATATTGGAAAAATGTGCTTCTTTTGTGAATTGTCTCTGCAATATATAAGCTCATTTTAGTGATTCAGTGTTTTGTTCTTTAGTTTTTACAGTTCTTTTATAAGATATTGACTACCCATGGAATCCAAAATTAGCAGACATTTTCTTTCATTCTTTGCCGTTCTCCTCATTGGCATTGTTACTAATCCTATTAAGGTTAACATAATGTAATTTCATTTGCCCACTCTTTGGAATATATCTCTATTAATGGAGGATTTTTATCAACATGCTTGATTGTGCCTATACCTTCTTTTACTCCCTAGCAGTTAACGTTTTGAATCTTATAGCTTGATTCTAGACATCGTTCAGGATTAGAGAACAGGATATAATTTTTTTCTTTATGTTTATACCTGGTTTGCCTACCTTAGTATGCTGATGGGGTTATTGTGTATTTGTTGTTGTTTTCTAATGTAGTTTTTTAATCTTTAATTTAAAATTAGTAGGTCTTAGAGTGGGCCAACCCAGGACCCAGCATGAGCTTTCTGAGTGGTAACTGAGTTTGATAATCTTTGGCCTACAGTTGGTCTACTTTAAAATCTGTCAAATCTATGACCTACTGGAGTGCTTAATGGGACTGTTTGAGGAACAATGGATCGCTATGACTTGGGGCAATAGCAAGATATCTGAGAGGTTGCAATGAGGGCCCAATGATGACAGTGTAGCAAAATCCAGAGACTTTGAACCAGGCCAATGACTAACTGCAATGACCATTTGGAGGTGGAGCAGTTTGGACAAAAGATTATACTGTGTGACACAGTGCAACTCCTGATGCCAATATGATAAATGGGTTGGAAAGATGGAAGATCAGGAGGCTTTTTGCTTGTTTGTTTTGTTTTTATTAAATTTAGGAGGGCCATGCTGCAGGAATAGAGGGTATATATGAAGAGACTGGGGCATGAGCTGAATTGGGGTGCATGAAATAAAATTTAATACAAAATTAATACAAAAAATAGTAGCTATGTGTATTCTTTTCAGCATCCTCTATTCTATCCAAATAAAAACTTGTCTTTCATAATTATAGTTCTATACAACTCCATGCATACTATGAATCTGTAATTTAATTTTAAGCCAGGCATTGGGTTATCCATAACAATATTCTTCCAGCTTATATTTGAAATTTCATTCAGCTTTGGTATATGTTTCTGATATCATTAATATTAAGAAAGAATTAATTATTTAAAATTATTAAAAACCTTAGCTGACTGAAAATATTGCCTATGTAAGTACTTGCCTGGGAAATATGAATCCCTAAATTAGTCCTAACATTAAAAAAGTCTGGAAAGAGAATTTTTTTCATATACTGTGAGCAATGGGTTGCATATTTATTAAATAACAATAAAATTAAATGAAAAACTTTTCAATGGTGTTTATATTATAAACATTGTAAAAGAGTAGTGAGAAAATTAACACATAGAAAATGTAAATGTTTTATATATGTTAAGGTTCCTGAAAGGCATTTGGTAATCTCACAATCTGGAAACTTTCAAGATAATGGACCAAGTGTGTTTATGGAGGAGACAAACAGCATTAATCTTGAATCTTTTGAGTCGTGAGCCTATGGCTTAAATAATTATATAACCATATAGTTACCATAAAATGAATAGTCCCAACACTAAAGACTCAGAGAACATTCAACACTTCATAGTGAGACTTTGTCTCAAAATACAAATGATCGAAAATTAGTATATAGTTTATGCATGCAAACAATTTTCACTATTAGAAATTAAATATGTGTATTTGTATTTATTATGGCATTATAATTTGCTTAGACAGTAATATTCTTCATGTCAGTACTCAATTTATCTGAGTTAGGAATTATAGGAGACACTAGTTCCCCTGGATTGTATCACACTGGAATCTTTAAATGGAGCATTTATTTCTTACATTATTTACATTCAACTCAATGTTGTCAGAATTCTATTAATGTAAAACAATTTATGAACACTGCTAACAACTCTTGTTTCATTTTAACTCATCAACTAGACATGAACTCTTCTAAATAGTATCATCTATTCTCTCAACCATCACATGGTTTCACTATATCAGAATTAAATGACTCTAATGACTTGCCATGATTTATCATTCTGAATATGAATAAATCTATACTTTCTATTATTAATCTCATTACTCTTATGCATGACTTGACATAATAAATTATCTTGAAAAGAAAAATGTTTTGCTCATTTTTCCTTGGTGTAATGTATTAAGATGTTATACTCACTTTGAGAGAAACTATATACATGCTTGGCAATAAAATGACATAAATTTGCATCTAACATTATCATTAAATGTTTTTGTCTTGAAAATTGTTTTATTTTGTATATTAACAGTAGGTCGAACAATAGTACATATTAAGAATATAAAGATCATTGTGCTTTTGTTCCTATTGATTGTAAATACATAAAACTAAAATAAAAGAGATTATATGTTTAGAGAAGATGGGGACTACTTGAAAGAGGAGCAATCAGAAGTAATAGAATTTACATTATATAATGTATAAAAACGTCACAATGAAATTCAATGACCTCCTGCCTCAGGTTTGCACTCCAAAGACTTCACGTGTAAACCACCATCTTCTAATATAATTAATACAACTTCAATTTTTTTTAATATGCTAACACAAGTGCTTACAATAGAAACTATTCATTAATTATATCTAGTGACAGCTATTGACTTATTTCCAATAAAACGCAATTATTCTCAAAATTATAAAATCAAGTTATTGCAGCTAGAGAGATGGCTCAGCGGTTAAGAGCACCGTCTGCTCTTCCAGAGGACCCAGGTTCGATTCTCAGCACCCACATGGCAGCTAACAACTGTCTGTAGTTCCAGTTCCAGGTAAACACCAAGGGAAATAAATAAATAAATAAAGTTTTAAAAAAAAGAAATTTTATAAAATCAAGTTATTAATTAGCAAGAGAACCTTTTTTATGTGTGATTATCTGACACACAACAAAGATTGTAGTATTTGAAGAGCTTTTCTTTTAATTTTTTATTAAAACTCAGATTATACTGCTAATTAACCAACAATTTCTTTGATAAAGTTTTGTGACAGAAATATATCATAGTCAATATTATTGAATTTTCTAGGTTCATATTTCTGGGTTTGTCAGAGACCAAGACCCTGGCTTGAGCCTCTAGGCCTCTAGCTAAAGGCTACCATGGGAACTTACTGAGAAACCAACCACTGAGCCAGCACAATGTTCTCCCAAGTAAAATAAACATTCTCCCAAGTAAAATAGATGTTCTCCCTGGTAGAATGGATATTCTCCCAAAGTAAAATAGATGTTCTGGTTTACTTAACAGTAAGAGAGAAGTATCTCTAAAGAATAGAATAACAGGAACATTCTGTGGCTAGGTTACTTAGCAGCCCTCCCATAAAGGTAGCTCTAAAGAATAGAATAACAAGAACATTCTATGGTTAGGTTACCTAGCAACCCTCCCCTGAAACAAAACCAGTCACCTTTTTACCTTGACAATATCCTGCTTCCTCTGGCTAGTTTCCTAGAGGTGTTTGAAGACTGCCCCCTCCCCATATTCTGCTTTAGGACTATATAAGCATGTATAAAGTAGGAATAAAATTGCAGTTCTAACAGGCTCCCTTTTGACCTACTGCCTTCTTTTGTGTCTCCCTTCCCTTCATTCTCTCTCGTTGGTGGTCTCCCATGTTGAAGTCCCGCGAGTTAGAGCATGGTTTGACTGATTTTTATTCATTTTGTTGTGAAAATATGGTCTTCTGAGAGAAGGTAAGCCAATTTTCTTCAACTTTAGGTTTACTGCTAGGTAAAACAATCTACAGGATCTAGCCCTACCTCCAAAATGACAGCAGCAACACAAGTTTATGTCAATAAATATTTAAGCAATAATTACAATGGAATATGTAATACAATATGTACTTCTCAAATTTAAGATCAGGATATTGCTACCTTTTTCCTTAAAACTAATATTGGCAAATATAAGAACAAAATATATTATATTTTATACTTTATGATCATATTTTATAGTAAGAGGAAGCTATGATTCTTAAATATCCAAGTCTATATGATTTATTAATAGACAAACGTATATTACATTTATTCTTATTGTATATTTATGTCATTATAATACCATAGAAAGTCAGTCTAAACAAATGGAAAATTTAAATTTAACTAAATGTACCTTAGTAATGTGAATACCTCACATAATATTTAAATTAAAAATAACCATTATACTTTATTACTTCAAATTAAATGCTTTTAAAACATGTCTGGAGAAGAGTAAAAATTGAAATTGTAGATAAATTTGTATATCACACATCCTGATGAGTTATTCTTAATCTTTTATTTTAAATAATAAATCTGACGAATGATAGAAATAATAGGTAGGTGATATGTGACAAAATGTGAATTATGTCATAGATATTTGTATTAAGTGCACTTTTGTTTCTGTGATAAACACTATTACCAAGACAACACATATAATTTGAGTTTAATGGTCCAGCAATCTAGAGTTCATTATGAATAGAGTAATGGCACCAGACAGAGTCTTAGAGTAGGAAACTGAGACATAAAATCATCAATAAAAATGTATAGTTCCAAAAGCAAACTGGAATGAGTCCAAGTAATATGCTCTTTAAGCCCTCCCTCAGTGACATAATATCTCCAACAAATTCACCCTTTCTGAATTTCCCCAACATGACCTGAACTACAGACCAAGTGTTCAAATGCAAAACCTTATATTCTTCATTCAAAACACCAACATAGTTCAAAAAATAAGGTCATCAATTTATTATTCAAAGGTATACTTTGAGGTATCCAATTAATTTATTGTGATTAATTACGATTTTATCATACCTTTTTACCAGTTTTGAAAAATGTATACTAAGATTATTATAAAAACAAACACACTAAAATATAAGATATTATAAAGCTTGTATATGCATATTTAAGTATTATCATAGTCCTGTTTTTAAACAAATGTGTTTTACTATAGAAAGGCTCAATAATTTAACATTGTTCCTGTAATAGATGGACATTTTTAAATGAATAATTTGTAACTATAATACCATATGAGGTACATATTGCATATTCATTTATTTAATTTTGAAATATTAATGCTATTTGTGTTTTAATTTATTTAGTGTATTAGAAGAGTGATAGAATGTGACCTGTCAAAACAATCACCAGCCTTAGAAAAAATACTGAATTTTTATGTTGAACAAGATTTTATCTATGATTTCAATAATAAAATTTGATATAGGCTATTTATATAAGGAATGAATGACCTTTGATAACTTAGGTTTTGGAAAAGGACCCAAACATATTTTGAATATCTTTTGATGAATGCTTTATTATATGTCATGTTTTGTCTGTTTTAAAAAAATGAAGAAAAATCAATTTCATTCTTTCTTAATAATGAGTTATACTCATTCCAAAGATTACAAAATGTAACTCAGTAAATAATGTGATTATAGAATGGGACTTCATTATTTTTTAAGGTAATTTGAAAAAAGTAATTAAAAGCCAGTCCTCTTTTTCTTGCATAAATTAAAAGGCTTTTTTTATTTCAATATTAATTTGTTTTTAACGCTCTCTTTACACACACACACTTAAAACACATAAAGACTTTAAAATAACATGTAAAATAAATAAAATAAAGCAAACAATAAAACAAATGAACAAAATATGTGATGTTCTTTTGTGCTTATTAACAACAACCAGATATATGACTTGCCCTAGAGTATGGTTGTTATGCATTCTAAAACCATATCGTAGAAGACAAATTTTCTGCCAGAATTATTTGTAGATTATTTTTGGCTAAACTTGGGAACCCCATACCTTCTTTCCTTAAAACTTGAGAATATTTCTTTATTATTATTATTATTATGAATAAAGTCACATTTTCTATCCCTGTATATCATTGTGCAAGAACCCTTCAACCTCCCACACCCTCCAGTCACTCTCTCTTCACCACATCTCTCATTCCTCTCCTCAGCAATGGCAGAAAGTCCCAAGGTCCCAATGTCTCAATATGGCTTAGTTCAGCATCCACTCCTGGCAGATCCAGTTTCCTCATACCAACATCAAGACTGAGTCAGGTGTTCCTCTAGAGGGAGTGGGATCCAAGGTGCCAGCCCAAGGTGTATCAGATCTCAAGCTGTTCAGTAGTTGTGGTTTGCAGCTTGGATATACACACTCCAAAGGCATTAGCTCAACTATGTTAATAGCAGCATTATTCATAGGACCAAGAACCTGGAAGCAACCTAGATGCCCCTCAACTAAAGAATGGATTAATAGACTGTAGTATATCTACACATTGGAGTACTCCTCAGCAGTAAGAACTAATATCCTAAAATTTGCAGGCAAATGAATGGATTTAGAGAATATCCTCCTGAGCGAGGTATCTCAAACCCAGAAAGGTAAGCAGGGGATGTATTCACTCATTAGTGGACTCTAAACAAACAAACAAACAAGAAAAAAGCAGAGCATGTGCCTATAGTGGATGCTGAACTAAGCTACCTTGGGACCTTGGGACCTCCTGCCCTTGCTGGGGTGGAGATAAGGAGATGGGGAGAAGAGTGACTGGGAGAGGCGGGAGGAAGCATCGACTTTGTACAAGGGAATGATGGATAAAATAAATGAGACTTTATTTATAATAAAAAAATAAAATAACAAAATTAAAAAAATTCAGAACAGACAAAATATAAAATCTTTAAATGTTTTACTTACAAATTTCTTCCTCCATATAGATCCTTGAGTCTTGAGGAAAGTGATGATGACATCACATTTAGAATTGCAACTGCAAAGTTTCTCATTCTTTGCACCTTGTGCAGTTATATAATCTCTGTGTCAATACACATCTACTGAAAGAAAAAGCTTCTCAGCTGAGAGCTGAATAAGGCACTCCATGAATAAAGTGCTATATCACCAAGAGTTACTTAATTGCTAGGGTTTTTAGTGATCTACTTTGACTTCTTTGTTTTTGATGACATAAGCAGAGCCTTAAGCTTAAAGGTCTCTCTATCAGTTTGTGAAGAGAAAGTTATTGTCTTGGAGGAAAGTCTTTGGATAATGACTCAACAAGAAGTATCAAATTTCTGGAATTGGAAGTTTTAGTTAGTGTCAGAGGATCTCCATTTGGGGCATTGTTTCTCTCATTGTATTTGGATTTATTTCATTGATGTATAATATTTAGGATGCTTCAATGAAACTGGTTTTCTAAAAGACTTCCAATATGAGTTGTCTTCCTCATAATTTCTCATTTATTCTTTTTTCCCATTTTCCTTTCATTATAAACCTCTTATTATATTTTTCTTCTATTTTATCACTTTACATTCTATCTTTCCTTATTTTAAGGTGCTTTTCTTAAATCATCTTTTTGATTCCCTCAGTATTCTTGAATTATTTTTTAGCTTGATATTTACATAAAAATTCATGATTTAATTTTTTATTATTTATCAACTAAAGCTATGGCCATGATGAGTAGAGTCAAACTGAACCTGTATGAACATGCTGCTTTTCAATGAGAAATAGTGTGCTTTGGATACATGCTCAAGTGTGGTATATCTGAACATTGAAATGGATTGATTCTCATCTTCTGGATTAAACTCCACACTGATTTTTACAGTAGTTGTAAAGGTTTTTCCCCCACAAGATGTCAATAAGTGGTCCCATTTCCATACATCCCTGCCAGCAGAAATGTCTTTTGTCTTATCATTGCTATTTTGTCTAAGATAAGGTAAAATATTAGGGTTCATTTTATGTCCCTTATGTCTAAGGATGTTGAACATTTTTAAATGTCTCTAATGCAATTGTCTTTCTTCTTTTGAGAAATTTCTGCATAGCACTCTAACCAAACTTTTACTTAAGTTATTGTGTTCTTTATATTCAGTGTTATATAGCCTAACTAACCTTCTGTCAGATGCATAATTTGTCAAGAAGTTTTCCCATTCTGTATGATGCTATTTCTTCCCCTGAAAAGCAGTGTCTTCTGCTATGCAGATTCCTTTCAGCCTCATGAGGTCTTGTTTATGAATTGCTGTCCATAATTCCTATACTTTTAATGTCCTGTTCACAAAGGGTTTTCTTATGCTTATTAATTCAAGACCATCATTCATATTCTTTTATACTATATCCAGGGTATCTGGTCTATGTTGAGTGACTTGACTAATCCACTAAGATATTTTTCCTATAATAGTTGGTGTGAATTCATCTAGCTTGAACAGCACATTTGCTAATTATTTTTTCTCTTTTTTTAAGTGTTCATTTTTTGCTTGTTTGTAAAATTTTATATTGTGGAGTTATCATATGATCCTCCATTATATATTATTGATCATCATTTCAATTTTTTGTGCTTCTGTCATGTTTTTTTAATACATAGCTTTGTATTACAACTTGAAATCTGACACCATGATAACTTCCGAGTTCTTTTATAATTTACAAATGTTTTAACGATCCTGGTTTTTACTGTTTTCTTTTGAAGTAAAATTGAATTTTTAAATTTGTTATGTATAGTTATGGGGCTATTTTAATGAAGATTATATTGAATCTGTAGAAGGAAGCTAAAAGAATAGTAATTTTCACAATACTGATGTTATAGGTGGATGAATCTTAGATACTACAAACACCTTGTGAAATATACACAATAACAAAATTCCATCTACCATGAAAATTCTAGAATCAGATGATTACTACTGAAATTTCAAGACTTTCAAAAAAGACCTAATATCAGTAATCCTTAAATTATTCTGTCAAACATAAATTTTAAAGACACTTTTATTTTCTTTTTATGAAGCCACTGAAATGCTCATATGAGAACAACACAGAAAATCAAAAGAAAACAAAATTACATATAAACATGTCTTAGGAATATAAATTCAATATTTGAATATTGAACACAAGTCTACTTGTAAAAGATAATTCATGATGATCAGTTTTCTTCATCCCAGAGATTTAGGGATGGTCCCGTATAAGTAAATCAATAAATGTAATAAATTCCATAAACAAAATAAAAGACAAAAATGTGATAACCTCATTATATATAAAAAATGTCTTTGATCAATTAACAGTATGCTTAATACTAAAAATTCTGGAGAAAGGGACATAAATCAACATAATAAAGACCTTATATACCTATATTATAGCTATGTTCAAACTAAACAAAAAGCAATTCAAAGCATATCACAAAACACATAAATAAGGTAAGTTCCAGAAATAGAATAATCGAAGTTTTAGAGCAATAAGATAGCCAAAGAAGATCAGAAGAAGAACACTAAAAAAAAGTCAAAATATATTAAATTTCAAATGATATAAATTTATTAATTAAACTCCCTTTGACCAGACCCTTAAAGAAAACAAGTCTTTCCTCACTATGTATGTCATTACAATTTTCTGGAATTTCATTCATATCTTTTATAATGTTTGCCTTTCAATTTCTAGTTTTATTGAAGTAGGTCTTCCCTTTTTTGTTTAATTTGGATAGGAATTCGCCATTTGTGTTTAATCCTTAAAAATGAATTAATTTATTAATAAAAAAGAGAATCTCATGGCTGGACAAAAAAAAGTAAGTATTTCTAGAACTGACAAATTCAGCAAAGTAGCAGGATCTATTAGCACACATATTCAGAAGCCTTCCTGTATATGAATAGCATACATATTTTTAGCATAAAACTTTAATACATTGATTAAATAAAGATAAAGAAGATAGCAGACAATGGAAACACTCCCTCTGTTTTTAACATCATTATATGGATAATATATTCATGAAGACATCTAATGTTCATATAAGAGGTAAGCAGAAAGATGCAAACAGAACTATGGAGAACTTGAAAGCCTTCAGTATCCTATTTAAATGTTTCTCCACTGTTTTTCCCTTCCAAACACTCATTTATGCAAAAGCTATATATAAATCTATTTATGTTTCACAGAAATGTGACATAGACACATGATCTTAAAAGGACTCACATGAACTCTCATCAGTCTGAATGAAGAAAACAATAAAAGAGGTGTATCTTAACTGCGCTCTCTGTGTTAAAAGCCTTTGAACCTTCACAAATACATAAAATTCAGTTAAAAATGTAACTAGACAATGCTATGACAAGATGCCATGTATCGCTACATACATTTCATGCATATATATCACCTATGTGCATATGGCAATTAAATTAATTTAGTCTTATTTTGTCTTAGTAAATAATTTTGAGACATTTACTCATAAAATACATAATAGCAATGATGAATTATTACGTGTCCATCACAAAAAAGGATTTAATACATTTTGAAGGTTAAAAGACAAGTCTATTCAACTGTGTCCCAGAAAACAAACTAATTTTTTACATAAAAAGACATCACTAAGGCTTAATGTATATATTTTCTAAGCTTGGTTATCATACTAGAGCAATAAATTACTATAGGGAAAATGTTACTTGGATAATGGGTTAAATAATATTGCATGTATGGGTGACTAATTTAAAGCCGTGAAGCTACTGTTTTACAGAGAAAGAAATTGTTATAGATGATCTATTTTAATATTTAGATATTTTCTCAAGGTTCTCTTAAGAAAATGAATTACTTATAAGATACTCAAACCACTCTTATGTCCTATGCATTATCAAACCCTAGATAGCATATGGGGTTGGAAATATAAAAGATTAATGCTAACTTACTCATAATCTCTCTAAATAATTTTTTCATCATCTTTATTAGCCAAATAAAAATTATTTTACCTAATTTTAGATAGCCTATGTTAAATACACTGTAAATTTAAAATGAAAAATTTAGAAATATTTCAATTCGTAAGCAGATGTTTTCTGTGCATATTTAGAAAATTGTTGATATGTTTTGCTTTGTCATAGGAAATTTTACTCTCTGTATGTCTTATATTAAATTTATAATTGTTTTACAAGTAGATTTACAATATTATTTTGTATTTGATTTGGTAAAACTAATATATCAAATTTAGTACTTGAGAAAATCCATCAAGTTTAAAAATTAATTTTCAATAAAAAATTGCACCCATAATTTTAAAACATAATTACAGATACATAAGAAAATAAAATACATAAATCTCAATTTACAATAGTGCTTTCTATATCATTCACATATAGAATATTAAGTGAATTAAAGTTTGTATAACTAGATATTAAATTTAAAATACATTTAATTTTTTCCAGGAGTACTATCCATGTAGGCTGTATTAACAAAATTACATAGCAGAATAAAATTTACTTATTAATGGTATTTTGTTAGTCATTGTACATTTTCCCACATTCTACCCTTTAATTAAATTTTTAATAGGATTGTTTCTATACAAACATATATGAGTAAAAAAGATTTATTTTTATTATACTTACTTGCTAAATTAGTCTAAACACTCTAATGTATTCTAAAGTTTTGACCATGAAATTGGTATTCATAATCAATAGAGTTTTGTTGTTGTTTTTATTTGAAAATACACTTTCAATTCTCATGAGGTATAATTGATCTGCAAACTTCTCAAGGATCTAATGTTACTTTTAGCTTATGGTCATCAATAAAACTGAATATTTTCATACTGTAAGTGAAAACAAGTTTTAGAAAAATTGTGGTTGAGAGAATAATAATTCCATTTCAAAACATAAGAAAAATAAGCAAAAATTCAGTAACAGTTCCTTAATTATCAGCTTACAAATAGGACAGTTTAATTTGGGCTCTGAGTTTGTATGATTGTAGTCCATGTTGAATCATTGATTAGTTTTGGGGTCTGTGTCCTGTCATACAGCATGGGAAAAGTTTATGACAGAGGAAAGACAATCTACCATGCCAAGAGCTTATGATGAGGATGCTGCTCCACTCAAGATAGAATGATGGAAAAAATGGGAGAAAAAATACTAGAATTCCTAAAATTGTTTCATTCCCACCACTTCACTAAAAGATTCTCATATTCTAAATTATTCTAGTAATGAAATAATCAATTTTATCAATATTATAGTATTACAGGAAATAAAAACCTATATTTGTAAAAACTTGCTTCTTTATAATGTAATCTATATTTCTTTTTCTATTTCACACGCTTGTAAGTTGTCTGTTGTATTTATTTTAGGTTTATATATAATTCAGAGTAAATGATCAAATTTGTAGAAATTTAAGCCTCAAATTTCATCTTTGATTTTATGTATTTATGGGAGAAAAATATATTACATATATTTAAAATATAAACCTTGATAGGCATTGCCTTTATTTATGTATTTTTTCTATTTGATTATTCATTTTATTTAATGAATGTTTTAGAGAGAATTGAATCAAGAAATTGCAAGATATAGATGAATAGATGTTTGGACACATAGAAAGAAAGACAAATAGTTAGGTACAATATTAAATAAACAGAGAAATCCATATTTGTAACACCTCTCCTTTGTAAAAAAAAAAAAAAAAGTCATCCTTATTATACATGTTTGATTAGATAGCTGTTCAGCTGTTCAATTTTTTTTGAAATTCTTTTTTTCCTTCTTTTTATTGCTATGAATAAAGAAGTGAGATTTTCTATTCTTGTATATCCTTATTCAAGGTCCCTTCCCCCTCCCACCACATCAGGTCATTCTCTCTTCTCCACATCTCGCCATCCCCACCAAGGTCCCAAGGTCCCAATATTGCTTAGATCAGCCTCCACTCCTGGCAAAAATTTCATATGCTATCATTAATATGTTTGAGTAAATATCTAACATATAACAGTAAATTACAACTAAGCCCTAGATCTTAGCATTATTATATTTGTCAAAATTTAAAGTGTGTATTAGTTTACTAATTTTTATTTATTTAGAAATTGTAAATTAAGGTGTTTTATAAAATAATTTAACTTAGGCTGTCATTTTGTCCTATTGACTTTACAGAAGCTTCTCAGTTTCAGGAGGTCCCACTTATTGATTGCTGTTCTTAGTGTCTGTGCCACTGGAGTAATATTTAGGAAGTGGTCACCAGTGCCAATTCGCTGGAGGGTATTTCCCACTTTCATTTCTATCAAGTTGACAATGGCTGGGTTTATGCTGAGGTCCTTGATCCACTTGGATTTGAGTTTTGTGCAGGGTGATAGACTTGGATATATTTCCATTTTTCTATACTCTACCATCCATCTATGCCAACACCATTTGTTAAAGATATTATTTTTTTCCATTGAATATTTTGGGCCTCTTTCTCAAATATCCGGTGTTCAGAGGTATGTGGGTGAATGCTGGGGTCTTCAATTTGATTCCTTTGATCCACAAATTTGTTTTTAAAGCTAGCACCAAGCTGTTTTTATTAATGTAAATCTATAATATAATTTGAAGTTGGGGATGGTGATGCCTCCTGAGGTTCTTTTGTTCAGCAAAATTGTTTCGGTAATCCTGGCCTTCCTGTTTTTCTAAATGAAGCTAAGTATTGTTCTTTCAAGGTCTGTAAGATATTGTGCTTGGATTTTAATGGGCAGTTTATTGAATCTGTAGATTGCTTTTGGAAGAATTGCCATTTTACTATGTTGATCCTACCTATCCAGGAACATGGGCGGTCTTTCCATTTTCTGATGTCCTCTTCAGCTTATTTCTTCAGTGATTTAAAATTTTTGTCAAATAGGTCTGTTACTTCTTGGGTTATAGTTACTCCAAGGTATTTAATACTATTTGCAGCTATTATGAAGGGTAATGTTTCCCTTATTTCTTTTTCTGCTCTTCTATCTTTAGTGTATAGAAGGGCTACTGATTTCTTTGAGTTAATCTTGTTTCCTGCTTCATTACTGAAGGTGTTTATCAGCTGTAGAAGTTTCCTGGTAGAATTCTGTGGGTCACTTATGTATACAATCATATCATCTGAAAACAGAGATAGTTTCACTAATTCTTTTCCAATTTGTATTCCCTTAATCTCCTTTCGTTCCCTTATTGCTTTAGCTAAAACTTGGAGAACTATATTGAATACATAAGGGGAGAGAGGACATCTTGTCTAGTTCCTGATTTTAGTGGGATTGCTTTGATTTTTTTTTCTCCATGAAGTTTGATGTTGGCTGTTGGCTTCTTGTAAATCACCTTAGCATCTTTCTTAATGTTTTTATTTATACAGTCTTCTATTCTGATACACTCTCAGGTATCAAAAAAATAGTGAGAAGAAAAAAATGACTTCATATAAATTTTCCCTTAAGATAAGCTCAATAAAATTTTCAGTATCTATAAATGTTTTCTATTATTCAATAGAATACAAATGATCATAATCTCAAAATTCATTCAGTTATGTTTGTTTTGCCTATTAGTATATAAAATAAGAATTTTCAAACTATTGTTTTACCATTTATTCAAAATTAGTTTAACCAGGCTATTTACCCTAATAGGCATTATAATTCCTCCTTTAAATAATTTGAGAGACAAAACAAAGCATATTAATTTTACCATGGAAATCTATCTTAATGTATTTGCTAATATTAGATTTTATATACATTCTCTTAAAGAAAATATAATGAGAAATATGTATCAAGACACAAAATGAAAAATAAACTGCTAATGTGCCTGAATCATTCTCAGTGGCCATACAATATGAGCTACTATTTACCCTAGATCATCTGCAAGTAAAGTCAATTGGTTTCCTATGAGGATGTTGTCATGGCAACATTTTTTGTAGATGTACCAACCCATTATTTCATTAAAATTGTGTTCCAGGATAGTTTTGAAATAATTTTACTCTTGACAGCTCATTAAACTAGCAACTTTTAGGTGAAGAGTGTTTTGGGATGTCTGAGGAAATATTACACTCTACTAGTACAAAATGCCCAAAGCTTACTTAAAGAAAGTTAAAATTCTTCCAAGTATTCATATCCCCAATGATACCAGTTGCTGAGAGGTTGTTATTAACCTATAGTACAAATATTTTGCTTTTAAAAATATATTTTAATAACTTGAAAAACATAAAAATCTTGCTTGTGAGAATACTGTTGACATCTATTTTATTCTACGGTAACATTCAAGTAATATTTGTTTATATTTTTAAATTCATTTCAAAATGTTGAAGAAAAAAGGGAATAATCCTGTGTTATGATGAAAGGATACTCAATATAATTAGGATGTGAGCCTCAGCATTTGCCACATGTAGGTCTTTCCTTTTGAATCTAGTTCACTCATTTTGTTCATATCATTGATGGTTTTAAAATCCAAAGTACTGGCAACCCTGTTTTCCATAATTTTATATACAATATTATACCTCATTTGTTAGATACACATATAAAGAAGTTCAGTGGATGCTTAAGGTGAAAGGTAGTACTATTATTTTTTTTCTAGGTATGTGTGCCTTTGTGGAAATATAGAACTGTATAGAGAGTCAGGTCTTAAAAATGTTCCAGCAAAAGAAAACTAAATATATATATATATATATATACACTAAATAATCCTATAAAAAGTAATGACATCAAAGAAATATTACATTTTTTGAATAAAAATTTGACCTCAGAGAGATTCACTGATTAATTTTATTATTAATGAATATCAATGTTTCTAAATCTAATCCATAAAATACTCTTTTATAAAGCCAGTATTACGCTATATGAAACCATATAAAAAGTATACACAAATACAGAAGGAGAGAAAGAGGACAAAGGAAAGGAAGGGAGAGAAATAGAGAGACAAATACAGACAGATATAGAAGCATAGTAAGACAAAAGGAGAGAGAAGAAAGAAAAACGTAATTATAAATATCCCTGACAATACTGGCACTACATACATAGTGAAATCTCAATAGAAATCTTTGCAAAGAACTTTATTAATAATAATAATAATAATAATAATAATAATAATAAAGAAGTCACATTTTCTATCCCTATATATCCTTATTCAAGGTCCCTTCCCCCTCCCACCACATCAGGTCATTTTTTCTTTTCCACATCTCCCCATCCCCCCCATGGGCAGGTGATCTCAAGGTCCCAAGGTCCCAATATTACTTCCTTCAGCCTCCACTCCTGGTAAATCCGGTTTTCTCCCACCAACATCAAGACTGAGTCAGGTGATCCTCTAGGGGAAGTGGGATCCAAGGAGTCAGTCAAAGGTGTTTCTGATCCCAAGCTGTTCAGTGGTTGTGGTTTGCAGCTTGGGCATGCTTTGCTTTTTTGTTTGTTTGTTTGTTTTATTTTGTTTTTTGTTTAGAGTCCACTAATGAGTGAGTACATCCCCTGCTTATCTTTCTGGGTTTGTGTGCCTGCAAATTTTAGGATATCATTTTTCTTACTGGTGAGTAGTACTCCATTGTGTAGAGGTACCACAGTTTGTTAATCCATTCTTCAGTTGAGGGGCATCTAGATTGTTTCCAGGTTCTTGCTATTACAAATAATGCTGCTATGAACATAGTTGAGCTAATACTTTTGGAGTGTGAATGTGCCTCTTTAGGGTATACACCCAGAAGAGGTATTGCTGGGTCCTTGGAGAGATTGATTCTCAGTTTTCTGAGAAACCGTCATAATGCATTCCAGAATGACTGAACAAGCTTACACTCCCACCAACAATGGAGGAGTATTCCCCTTGCTCCACATCCTTTTTTCAATTAGGAATGCATATCTTTTTGCCATATAGAATTTTTTTTGAGGAGTCCGAATATCCAGGGAATGGTGTGAGGAAGGAGAAGGAGAAAGAAGAGAGAGATAGAGAGAAGGAAAACAACAGAGAAAAAGAGCAGCATTGTATATACTTAAGTTTGCTGTTTATAATGTTATTGGAATGTTACATACTGTGAAAAATACTGAAAAATAATTTATTTAAAATTATTTCTGGACAATAATGTTAGTTTTCTATAAAGCTGAAGAAAAGCGATATTTATGTGCAAGTAATAGTCACTTAACAATGGCATTTCAAAATCAAAACATCTTCACAACTTTAACTTCTATCTACAAAACGTTTGTTCTTTATAGTCTCCATTGAATAAGTGTGAGAACTATCCTACTCATTCAACATTTGCAGGTCAAGACTTTTAAGGGTTCTCCACACAGAACAGTTAATATCTCATAGAATTAAGGAGGATAGAAATTATTTCCATTGTGACACATATGAACTAAGCTTTTATAATTTGATGTAATATTTTATCTTTTTGAAACTTCAAATTTGTTAAAAACCCTTCATATGTTACTGAAATCATTAGTGACAAGTATACGAATAAATTTATTATACAGTTGGTCATGTCCCATATATCTTATTTTATGACAAGCAGAATTTTCTATATTCCTCCTATTTGTTATTTTTTATTGGTAATTGTAAAAATATTGGTTCTTGTGTACATGAGCTATAATATAAAACTTTTTCAAAGACACTGATTGTAATTGGCAGCCAGATATGTGACTGTTGAACTTGGAATTCATATTGCAATATAAACTGTTTAAAATACATATTTCAGTTGCCAATTGAATAAGTTCCTCATATAGGTGGAAATGCTTTACTATGTACTACTATTATAGAGGTAAATATTAACAATGGAAGTAATAAAAGACTATAAGGACTTATCACAGATAATGAACAGGATAGCAAATGTTGAACAAAAATTTATTCAATTTACTTAAAATTAGTCTCTCACATATACTTTGCTATATATGCTATGCTGTAAGGGAAGAAACATGCTACAGTCTTCTAAAGAGCTTAAAATCAAAGTTCATATTATTTGATTAAATTAACTCTTTTACAAAGGTTAAATAACTTAAAAGATATACATGCTATTTTTGTGTTATGACTGGATTATTTTTCCTTACTCAAAAGTTAGGGGAAATTTGAATAAAACCAAATAAAAATGGGATTCCTTTGCTTTCAGAATCATTTGCATATAGACAACTCAAGAAACTGAAGCCCAAAGCCCTAAATAACCCAATTAAAAAATGGGATTCAGAACTAAAAAGGGAATTCTCAGCAGAAGAGTTTACAAATGGCTGAAATGCACTTGAAAAAGTGCTCTTAATCTTTAACCATCAGAGAAATGCAAACTAAAACAACTATGAGATACCACCTCACGCCTGTCAGAATGGCTAAGAAAAAAAACACAGATGACGGCCTATGCTGGAGAGGTTGCAGAGCAAGTAGAATACTCTTCAATTGTGGATGTGAGTGTAAGCTTGTTCAGGCACTCTGGAATGCAGTATGGTGATTTCTCAGAAAACTGGGAATCAATCTCTCCAAGGACCCAGCAATACCACTATTGGCCATAAACCCAAAAGATACACATTTTCATCCCAAAAGTATTAGTTCAACTATGTTCATAGCAGCCTTATCTGTAACAGCAAGAATCTGAAAACAAACCAGATACCCCTCAACTGAAGAATGGATTAACAGACGTGGTACATCTACACAATGGAGTACTACTCAGCAGTAAGAAAAAATGATATCCTAAAATTTGCAGGGAAATGTTAGGATTTGGAGAATAGCCTCTTGAGCAAGGTATCACAAACCTAGAAAGATAAGCAGGGGATGTACTCCCTCATTAGTGGACATTAAACAAAAAGCAAAGAATACCCAAGTTGCTAACCACAATCACTGAACTGCCTAGTTTCTGAAGCACTTTGGACTGGCACATTGGAGCCCATATCCTCCAGAGGAACACCTAACCAAGTCTTGATTTTAGGATGTGGAAATCGGACATGACTGTAGTGGGTGCTATCCTCTTTGGGACCTCTTTCCCTTTCTGAGAAAGGAAATGCAGAGAAGAGAGACTGAACAGGAGGAGTCGGCAGGGGGAAGGAAGTTCAAACATGGGGATTCATAGATAAAAAAATGAGACTTTATTCTATAAAAATAAAAAAGGAAAATTCTGTGTTTGCACAATGCTTTATAATGCTTCCTGTTTTGCTTTAAAATGCTAATTATTAATTAACAAAAAATGGCACTTTATGACTGCATACCACACACATTTCAGTAAATTCACCTCATAGCCATTTGCGATTGGTATTATGATTATTTGGTTGTTTATATTTATTCAGGAGTCATGAAAAGCAATTTTTTGATTATTTATTAATCATATTGATTTTATTATCATGGCTGTAAATAATATTGTATCCATGCATATGTTGAAAGGTTAGAAAGTGTGACTTCTTTGTTCATAATAATAATAATAGTAAAAGGAAAAAATATTAGAAGCAAAAAAATCAATAAATCTTAAGTAAGAAATATGAGAAGGAAGCTATTATTTCCTAATTTCACTTTTAGAAGTAGATCCTGGGGCAAACATATCTTATGAAAATATATCCCTAAACTGAGTTTGTTTGCAATGCCTTTCTATATATAAATATATTGAGGTAGTTTCCTCAGATCCACAGTGCTCTCATGAATGTCTCATTACAGAAATCTGTAGACCAATACATGTGCAATCCCATTGTCTCAGGCCATTAAACTGAATTTGCCATGTGTCTCTTTGCCACACTTCTCAGGAAAGTGTAAGGCATTTCATTAAATATTAATGCCCTTAAGTTTACATAATTCAGATTCTCTCACAATTTCCTCTATCGATAATAAGCATTCAAGCCAAAGATATATTTTCAGAGGAGTTCAGACTACATCCACATATTAGAAAATAAAATTTTCTACTACTTATACTGAATAAGCAGCTCTTAACCCATTTGTTCATCTATTCACACAAGAACTATAATAATTATAATATTTATGTTTGAATATTTATTGTATTACTTTGGTTATTTATGAGAATTTTATACATTTGTATGTATTTTGATGATATTCACTACCATGGCTTCTTCCCCTAACACCATACAGATTTGGGTGACCCTATAACAACTTCTAAATATCCTTTATATTCTATCTGTTCATATAATCATGTATGTGAAGCCAATGCAGCAATCCTTACAAGGTCATAGTTATACAGAAATATGACACTACTCTCCCCCAAAATCTGTAAACACCCAAGGGCTTATCTTCTTGGCAGTGATAACATTTATTTAATAATGTCTTATTTAGAAATTGTTTTGTTTTGAATTTTTTTCAAATAATTTCTTCTGATTTTTATATATGCTGTCTTTTAAACAACTAATGTATTTATCCATATTGAAAAATATGCTTACTAAGTAATGAGCAAGGAGTCTGGCATACAAACAAAACAAAAATCTGCTGCTTCTAGTCTAGATATGTGTCTTACTGGAGGGGAGTATCGTAATTTTCTCCTATTTGTATATTTAGTGTTTTGCAATAAAAATAACTCTGCTTCAAAACTCTTTTAAAGTGAAGTTAGTAACCTGACCCACCTTGTTACTCCTTGCCCTCCTTGGAGAATGGTTGGAGAAATGGGATAAGAGGGAGGACTGGGAGGACCTGGGTGGACGAAAGAGAGGGGGAGCAGAGGTAGATACAAACAAAACTATTTAAATAAAAAATTATAATAAAGTTAATCAACAGTGTGTTCTCTAAATTGTTACCTTTAATTATTAATTAGATCTGAAGTTTTCTAAAACTGATAGCAGAACCCCTGTATTTTGTTTCCCATAAATTTGGTTGAAAATATAAATTTCAGGTTATTTTCTATTATTATCATACTCTGCATTAAAAATACTTTTGAAGATTTTCTCCATGGGGAAGGAACTTGGTATATGCTGCTTTTATTTTCAATTATGAAGAAAAAAAGTAAAGAAA
The DNA here is from genome assembly GCA_004025045.1 of Sigmodon hispidus. Lineage (NCBI taxonomy): Eukaryota > Metazoa > Chordata > Mammalia > Rodentia > Cricetidae > Sigmodon > Sigmodon hispidus. The sequence continues at coordinate 90,123 of PVIH01006306.1, read as the reverse complement.
ATGTTTGTAATGGAAATATTGTATCATGTATATTTAATGGAAACACTTTACTATACATTCATAAATGATATTTCTAAGGTTTGTTCACCACTGACATTGAATCAACTGCTTTGAACATATTAACAAAATCACTCTTATGGATGCATGTGGATGTCTGTGTGTAATGAAATTTGGTTAAATTTATTGCTTTTAACTTTCTTGGTCTTTCCTTTTTTCTGTATACTTTTTACTATTATTTATTATTATTATTATTATTATTATTATTATTAACAAAGAAGTCACACTTTCTGTCCTTGTATATCCTTATTCAAGGTCCCTTTCCCCTCCCAACACATCAGTTCATTTTCTCTTCTCCAAAACTTCCCATCCCCTCCCTGAGCAGGAGGCAGGCAGGCAGTCCTATGGTCCCACTGTCCCAATATTGCTTAGTTCAGTCTCCACTCCTGGCAGATCCAGTTTTCTCCCCCCTCCTTCAAGTGTGAGTCAGGTGTTCCTCTAGGGGGAGTGGGATGCAAGGAGTCAGTCCAGGGTGTTTCTGATCCCAAGCTGTTCAGTGATTGTGGTTTGCAGCTTGGGCATGCTTGCCTTTTTTCTTGTTTGTTTCTTTAGAGACCACTAATGAGTGAGTACATCCCCTGCTTATCTTTCTGAGTTTGTGATACCTCGCTCAGGTGAATATTCTCCAAATCCATCCATTTGCCTGCAAATTTAAGGATATCATTTTTTCTTACTGCTGAGTAGTACTCCATTGTATAGATGTACCACATAATGTTATTTCATTCTTCAGTTGAGGGGCATCTAGGTTGTTTCCAGGTTCTTGCTATTACAAATAATGCTGCTATGAACATAGTTGAGCTAAGAAGCAACGTATGACCTCTGCATTTTTATATCTGTGAAAACAAATATGAACATGGTGATTATTTGCAGGCTTTGAAGAAATAAAATAATGCAACTATCAGATCTAAGGACTGAATTTTCATATTTAGCAAATGCCTCCAACTATAGAAGAGAGATTCTTGGTTTCAGGAAGTCTCATTTATTGTCACTCTCAGTGCCAGCACTATTGGTGTTATATTTAGGAAGTGATCTCCTGTGCCAATGCACTACAAGCTACTTTCCACTTTCTCTTCTGTCTTCCATGTAACTGGATATATGCTGAGATCTTTGAACCACTTGGACTTAAGTTTTGTGTATGGGCAATAAATATGACTCTACTCTCAGTCTTCTACATGTTAAAATCCAGTTTTGCCAGCACCATTTATTGAAGATACTTTCTTTTTTTTTTCCATTGTACAATTAATTCAAACTGAACCAGTTTTACAAATGGAAGGGTTAAGAATCTTTTTCAGATAGAAAACTTTCTGCACATATAGTATTCACTATTGGAAGAAATACATTGGTTCTGAAAGAATGAGGGATACCTGAATAGATCATCTTCCTTCAGTCTAACTAAGAGAACCAAATATTCATGATTTTGATGTCAGTGAATTATAGCAGTTACAAGTAATTGAAGTTACAAGATGAAGTTGCCAGCACTGTGAGTAAATAATGCAAAATCAGAAGAGTAACAAGCAAAGTCTTTTTTTGTTTGGTCAGACTAATACAAGGTACTACTTACGAACAGAATGGATATTCCTTATTCATGTAACACAATCAAGAAAGAAAAACCCTGAGGTGTGCCACAAAAATGTTTCCCTGAATTAAATACAGATTCAGTTAATTTGTCAAGTATCCATTACGTGCACCAAATAATTATAAAATATGTATTTTTTTTTAATTTTCAGAATGAACATCAAAGGTCACCTGTGTTGGAGACTAACTTAAAATACTGGAAGAGCTAGAGATGGGAGATAGCAGAGGAAAATAAGCTAACTAAACTATAGGAAATTAAAAAGCAGAGATACCCAGTGATATATATCAACCCTGACCTCAACATTCATCTTACACATATCCATGTGTACATATACACAGAGAGACATATGCTCCCATACACATATAAACAAATACAAACATATACACATGCAAATAAAGAAGATAGTGAAATGTTAATTTTATGTATGACTACCTCTGGAGAAAAGAGAAAATCACAAAGAATATATCAACTAGCTTTAGAAACAACTGCCATTAACAAAGAGTCCTAGGTATTTTTATTTATTTATTTTTTTGGAATAAGGAAATAGAAAGCTTGTAAAAATTTCATTGAATTACCAAGTCACAATGAAATAGGTATGAAGAGAACAAGAGGTTAATGTTTCCTGCAGTTAAAAAAAAAAAAAAAGAATCATAATATACAATTACCTGGAGCTAAATTGATTGCTTTAACATGATTCTACTGTCCTGTAAATAACAACAAACGAAATAAGAAACTGTTTTCCACAATTTTTTTGTGTTGTAATAGTGCACTCTCCATTGCTAAATCTGGCAAATGTACTCTGGGATATGCAGAACTTGGAACTCAGAATGTTTGTCATTTTTCTATCCCCAGAGGCTTATCCTTCACCCCTGTTTTTTCTCACCCTTGTTTCACATGAATTATGTCTTATTAGTTTCTACTTCAATACATTCGACTGCTTTTTCTTTTCTGACAAAGATCTAAAAGGGGCTAAATACCCTGATGGCAACCTGCCTGGAATCAGCTGCAGGTAAGGAAAAAAAAAGGAAAGGAAATCAAAAAGTAAACAAAGTTTGACCCACAGACAGAGCCTCTAAGTGAGATAATCGAGACAGCAGGCCTGTCTGCTGCTTTCTCTTCAGGGAAAGAATGTTGGACAGTTTCCTGTTGATTGATTCTCTAAATCTTCCCCTTTCATGTCCAATCTTCCCCAGCCTTTTCCGTTTTTCTGGTGTATTTTCAAGCAGGTTGTTGATTCCCAGCAGTGTTAATATTGGTTTCTTCCCAGACAAGAAGTTATGAAAATCTGAAAATGAATGAAGTGGAATTTTTATAGCATCCATTCATATGACAAGTTTATTGCTACCTTTGGAAAAATATGTTTTGCAGAGTTCCACTATAGTCATCCTATTGTATAGACAACGAAAACAATAGCTTAGCATTTCCATTTATTTTCAATACAAGAGGCATGTGCAGAAATTTTATATGAGCTCTCAAATTTTTGCCAAAGGGAAAAACAGTTTAAGCAATTCATGAAAATCTGATTTTTATCTTCCTGATGCTGTCTGCTTTCACCTTCTCCAGTGGTGCCCAAAATATAAGAAATGTGGACTTGGAGTGGGAAGGGTTATTTGCCTGAGAGCTGCAGGCTGGCTTCTGACACTTCAGTTCTTGTAACTTATGTTCTTTACCATGTACTTTGCAATTTCTGAAAGAGCCAATCCCCTCATTTTCTACGTCTTCTATTATTGTCAATGTGAACTTCCCTTGGTGTTTTACAGGGAACCTTATTGTCAGTTGGACCTGTGTCAGGTAGAAGGCAATGGTAGTTGTCCTCTTTTCTAGCATGTTCAGTGTGTTTCCATGGTAGTGCTGGCTTTTCATTTGTCTTTCCACTATATTAGAGGATGCTACTTTTACAGTTATACTTGTGATTCTATAGTCAGTGCATGAGCTTTCAGCTTTGCATACCTGGAAGCAATCTGGTCTTAGTATTAGCCTTTCTTTGGCAATGTTTACAGTCTTTCTCTTACACACACACACACACACACACACACACACACACACACACACACACCTAGGTAAACAGCAAAAAATAATAATAATAATTAGATAATTATATTATGAAACGAGGAAATATAACTCTAACATATATTCATACCTAATAGTTGCATGAAGCCTTTAAAATGAAAAAACTTTTATCTTGATTATTAGACAATAGGAATTGCAGTTAAAAATGTTTATCTCAGAGTTCTCATGAAAAGCTAAATTTTACCAATGGTTTTTATTTATTTTATTTTATTTAAAAATGTTTTTCCCTCATTTATACCCCTGCTTGCCTTCCTTTCCCTACTCTGAGTCCCTTCCAGTCCTCCATCAGCCTCCTGCCACCCCCATCCCTTCCCCCAAGAAGGGCAAGCAGTGGGTCAGTTCAAAATGGTGTATCCATTTGAGTAGGTCCAATTCTCTGATCCCAGTATTAGGACTGTATTTAGAGTTCCTCTGCAGGGAATAAGCTCAAGGCACCAGCTCATGCACAGGAAAATAATCTGATCCTACTCCAAGAGGCTGCACATACTGCCTATGCCATTGGGCAGTCATCTACCTTGGAGGGTTAAGTTCTGTTCCCAGAAGTTTCCCCAGTGGCTATTTCTGATTCAGTGAGTTCTCTGTGAGTCTCCTCCTCATGATACTGATCCCTTTGCTCATATACACTCTCCTCTCCTCCTGTATGCTTCTCTCTCTCTCTCTCTCTCTCTCTCTCTCTCTCTCTTTCTTCAGCTAGACCAGGAAGAGGAGGTCTACCTTGTGATTAGCTATGGATCTCTGCTTCTGGCTCAGTTCATTGCTGGATAAGGGTTCTATATTGACCCTTAGAGTGGCCAATTATTTAATTATTATAGGGAGAGTTCTGTTTAGGCACCCCCTGCACTATTGCTTGGAGTCCTAGCCAGAGATATCCTTTGAGTTCTTGGAGGTTTCCTTAGCACCAAACCTCTTTCCAACTGCACAGTTACTCCCTCTATTAAGATATTCATCTCATTTTTCCCCCTCTTTGTTGCTCTTCTCACTCAACCATCTTCTCTCATTGTTTGTTCTAACTTCTCTTGATCTGAATTTTCTCAGGGGATCCTTTATATTTTGTCTTCACAGGGGTATCCCTAGATGTCCTTCTTAAGTTTCTTCTCATCCCAAGTTGTTCATGAGTTGTGGTTTGCAGCCTGGATATTCTTCCCTTTTTGTCTAATATCCACTTATGAGTGGGTCCATACCACATTTATTCTTCTGGGCCAGTGTTACTTCACTCAGGGAGATACTCTTCAAATCCATAAATTTAGCTGCAGATTTTAGGACGTATTTTTTTTTTTTTTTTTGCTGAGTAATACTCTATTGTGTAAATGTACCAAATTTGTTAATCCATTCCTCAGTTAAGGGTAATCTAGGTTGTTTCCACTTTCTGTTTATTATAAGTAATACTGCTATAAACATAGTTGACTTAATGCCCTTGGGTAAGAATGTGTATCCTTTGGGTATATGACTAATAGTGGTATCGCTGGATCCCTGGTGAGATTGGTTTCCAGTTTTCTGAGGAACTGCCCTACTGCTTTCCAAAGTGGCTGTACAAGTTTATACTCCCACCAGCAGTGGAGGAATATTTACCTTGCTCCTTAGATGCTAAAAATGCCTTTGATAAAAATCCAACACTCCTTCATGTAAAAGTCCTGGGGAGATCAGGGATTCATGGACAATGCCTAAATAAAATAAAGGAAATACAACAGCCAACATCAAACTAAATGCAGAGAAATTCAAAGCAATCCCATTAAAATCAGGAACAAGATAAGGCTGTCCTGTCTCTCCTTATCTATTCAGTATTGGTCTCAGAGTTTTAGCTAAACCAATGGTTATTAGATGCCTGCAAACACAGTCATCTATCCATGAAGAACAGCATTGAATTTATGGGAAAAGAGACAAAAGATTTGTCAGTGATTTTTGAACTTCTGTGGCATTCCCCAGCTCACTTTCCCTTCTGCCAACTCAATTCAGCTTCACTTTTGGGGAAAAGCACCACTAATTTATCATGATAAATTCAGCTCCGATGCCTTCAGATGAATAGTACTTTTGAATTTGTTTGAAAGAGATATTCAAAGAAAGTATTCAACTGTAAAAGGACTGGATCCATACAGTTTACTGTTTGGTAATAAATTGTAAAAAAAACTCATAATGTTACATTTTATCTAATATAAAATTAACTCTTTCAAAGAAGTCTGAAATGTATAAAGGTGCTAGGGATTTTATAAGTTCTCAAATGTATCATAAGGTAATTAATATATAAATATGTCTTTATATTTTTTATATGGACATTTTTATATATGTGTTTATATAAATATGTATATGTAAAATCAATGTGTATATTGTAATGGTTTGTACAAAGGCATACTGTAGTTGCATCTGTGAATTTTCATATATATTTGAATCATATTTTATTTAATTTTTGAACTTTCTAATACATATAAAATTAATATTTGTGATAGTCAGAAATTTTTATTATTCTCATCATATGGACATCAATTTTTTTGTCAAACCACTTTTCTTTTTTGCAAACAGTAGAATCAAACTATGTTTTCAATAATTTGTCAAATTGCAAAATAATCTATGTACATTTAGAATGACTGTTCATATATTTGTTGTCTTGAAGGTAATGAGCTGGAGAAAACCTCTGTAGTCTTAGAAACTGTTCTTGTCTGTTTACATCTCCCCTTCGCCTGAGACACAAAATCTCCCCTTCCCCTGAGACACAGAATTAGACCTTCAAAGCCATCTTCTGTTGTTTCCTCTAAATCTCTGTCATTCATTACATTTCTTTTTGATCATGGTTCAGAGGTTCTCTTCTTAGAAGGACTCACATAGTTAGAACTAGTGTGCTGACAAATTTTAGTGTGATGTCCTCTGGAAGATGTATCCTCATTGCTGTTCACAAGTTCTATGTTGGTAAGTAAGTTCATTGTTTCAGGTTCTGAAGATTTGGACACACACACACACACACACACACACACACACACATATATATATATATATATATATATATATATATATATAGTAAGGCTTAGATTAAATGGGAGACTGGGGGTAAATTGTGAAACTTAGATTGAAATTTATACTTTATTTTTAAATTTAATATTTTCTAACATCCAAAATAATAGGAAAATGATGAAATATGTCTCAATGCAAAGGGATACAAAAAGTTTATTTGAGCTACCCTTTGGAAATTCACTATTATGGAAAAAAATACTATTTGTGTATCTACAAATAAGCTAATCCATTGAACACATATTTACACTTATTTGAACCTTGTAGTGCTTTCATGTTATATCAGCACTACTATGATTAATTGGACTTTGAAGAGAAGACGTACCGAATTAGAGCAAGCTTACTTTGCTGCTGGGTGTACAATGATAGAAGAAGAAATTCTATTATTTCTCTGTAAGGCTCAATGTAATGTCATAGTTTATTTAAAATGCTCTATTTTTTATAAAGAAACAAACAGTAATAAATGCTAAAGAACGGTATATGCTACTCAAAGTGAAAGTCTTAGATTTAATCACATTTTCTCCTGTATTCTCTCCCTTCCATCAGTCACATAGACCATAAAATTAAAACTTAATATTGGTTAACAAAAAGCCTTTATAAATATTGTATAATTGCTAAATAATCTACCTTAAGAATCAGAAACATCTTGAACTGACTCCTTAGATCCCACTCCCCCAGAGGAACACCTGAGTCAGTCTTGAGGTTGGGGGGAGAAAACTGGATCTGCTAGGAGTGGAGGCTGAACTAAGCAATATTGGGACAGTGAGACCTTGGGACCTGCTGCCTGTGGGGGGGGGGGATGGATGGGGAGTTGTGGAGAAGAGAGAATGTATTGATGTGTTGGAAGGGGAAGGGACCTTGAATAAGGATATACAAGGATAGAAAGTATGGCTTCTTTGTTCATAATAATAAAAAAATAAATTAATTTAAAAAAATAAAAGAAAAAAATATAATAAAATTATTATACCTGCCTCTTGTTCTTTATTCATAATAGAAGCTGTTTAGTTATGTCTCTTACATAAGCATTTAACAGTCAGTAGTCATGTTTTTCAATCAAATGCATTTGTATCTCAAGGCTTATGTCCAAGTGTTTTAATTGCAATTAGGCACATATTCCAGAATATTGAATCATGCAATTCATACATGCAAAAAAGAAACTGGAAATTGTTTTTAATAAAAGAGAAAAATTTACACTGACTATTAAGCATTTATGTATACTCTTCTGCTGTTCATTTGATCTCAACACTATTCATTCTACATAATGGCACTGTTACATGTATTTTTTTCTTGTCACTCTGTTTTATATTATTTATTTAGAAAATAAAGTCCTTTTAAAAAATATTTAATATATAATTTCCCTATAGATTAGTGTACATGTATACTTTTTTTGAACTATCAGAAGGGTCTTATGTATATGGAGAAAGAACCTCAATTTTTTTTTTGTTCAGCTGTTCATTCTGGAGCACACATTACAGCTTTAGAATGAAGACACTTTCCTATGTTGTCTTTGAAATGAGAAATAGCACAAATCCATTAACTCTATCATTTGTTAATCTGACCTCATTTTTGTATAGTCAGAATTGCTATATCTTTAACTCATTTGCAAAGTAAATATTAATTAAATGTATATTAAAACTTTTCTAATAAAAGAAAGAAATGTAGAATGAAGAAATAAAACAGCGGGGTGGAGTGGGAATAAAAAGGAATAATATGATGTCCACATTCAGAGGGCCTAGTTCAGTCCCATCAGGTTCCCCAGATGTCAATACAAAGTCAGTGAGCTCTCAATAACTCAGGTCAGCTGTGTCTGTGGGCTTTTTAATTATGATCTTGACACCTTTGCTCATTTACTCTCTTCTCCCTCTGTTTGACTGGACTGGGAGCTGGACTCATTGGCTAGCTGTAGGTCTCCTCCATCAGTTGCTGGTTGAAGATTTACAGTCAAATGACATAGACAGTTTGTGTTGCCTCTAGCAGTTGGAACAGAATTTATTCCTAGTGCATGAACTGGCTTCTTGGAGCCAAGTTCCTACTGAAGAACACTTTATTCATCCTTGATACTGGGCATAGCCCTTGGTAGTGCCTCAATTGGATATGACAGGCTGCATTTACTTATGCTGGGGGTCCTTAGCTTCTCTAAGGAATGAATCAAAGGATGCATTGGAAGAAGCTTGGAAATGACTGGGAAGTAGAGAGAGAAGGGGAAAAGTGGAGCATATCTAAAAAAAAAAAATAAAAACTAAAACAATATATGACACATGTATCTTTTGTTTATAATTGTGTAATATCTACAGTTTAAAGCATCTGTTGTTTGTACTACAGGTAATGGAGTATTGTGCATTTTGCTGAAATTACAAGCAACACATGCCAATTTTATATTTTTGTATGAGTTTTAAGTGTTGCATTCCAAATAGTAATCTCAATACTTCAGAAAAGAGTACATGTGGTAAAATATAAAGATGGACGCTGTCTGTATGTATTACCAAGTATTGATCATACATTTTCAGACAAATGAAACTGATGAATTTATGGTGGAATAAATGTTGTAGTGAGGAAATATTTTTGAAATATTTCACAAGCCTAGTGGTGAAGATCTATCTAATTCTGTGAAGTGTTCCTGGAGCAGGCTAAAAAGTCATGATTTACATGGAAGTGGAGAAACACATAAACAACTTGTACACAAAATAGCAGTGGTTAGTCACATTCCACTAAAAATCCCACTAATTACATGAAATATTATGTTTTCAAATGGTTACAATGCTTAAAATTGAGAGATAAACTTCAGCGTTATAGATGTATGCAGCAATAAATTAAGGCATTTCTTCATGTCATTTTTAAAGACGAAAATAAAATTGGCTTCTGGGCAGATGAGCAAGGATGAAGCTAGGTGAACATAGGAAAAGAACACTTTATTGCAACTAATGTTTCAAAAGTGAACTGGAAAATTGTTGTGGTGTATTATCTAGAAAATGTACGGTTGTTTACACTGGTCTACAAAAAATTATCATCACACACATCTTAAAAGAAATGCTTCTTTTTTCTTTTTCTTTTTTAAATTAAGTTTTATATATTATATTTGATCTCATTCTCCCAAACAACTTTTCTCAGATCCAAAATTTCCTCCTAACCACCATACTTAAATTTCTCTCTTTTCTCAAAGAAACATATATGGAGGCATTCATATTCTATTGTAGGAAATTGCTAATAGTTTGAATACGAAATGACACCATACCTAAAAATACTCATGTATTTATGAAGAGTTTCTTCATTGAAAGGAGTTAGAATCAGAATATCCGTAATCAATGGATTGAAATCCACAATGTAAAGTCATTATTGAGATGTGATAAGCACTTTTAAAGATGAGGCCTATTGAAGAAGAGTTCCCTTAGTGTATTCATTGGATAGGATATTTGTTCTGAGTTTCTCTTTTACCTTACCTTAGCACCGACAACCATTCATGTTTTCTCTCCTCTCCACTTCTTTCTTCCCCTTTCCTGTGCTATGCTGTCCCCTCCCATTCCCTCTCCCCTCCCCATCCCCTCTGCTCTCTTCCCCTTGCTTATTTCATCCTCCCCCCATGTTCCTTCCCTATCTTCATCTATTACTCCTCATCTTCTTTTTTCTCCTTTTTCTTTCCTCTTGTTTGCTCTGATTTTATCTCTTCTCCTTTTCCTCCATTCTCTTCTCTTGCCTCACTTCCCAATTCCTATGTCACTGATATACATTTTTCTCTTACAATTCTTATTCTCTTTTATTCCTCTTTTTTTCCTCTTCAATCTTACTTACTTGCTTCTCCTTCTTAATAATTGTGAATAGCCACTCAGGTTTCTTATGGGCACACTGTCATATTTGTTGCTACATAACATGGAAACTATAATTCTCAATAATTATTTCCTGATTTAATGGTTTGTTTTAAACAACTACAAAATTAGTATCAGATATACAGATAAAAAGCTTCTTAGAAAGTTCTTTAATAACTTCTCTGTACAATTGAATTCCAATAATGCCAACACTATAAGATTGGGAAAATTTGCATGAAACGTGAATTAAAAGAAATGTTAAGGAATTTCTAAAAGGTCTACTTGCTTTAACCAAGGATGCTAGAACACATCAAGATTCTGAACAATGTTTACCTCAGATTTCTTGAGATAAAGAGAAAGATACATAGAGAGATAGGTGATAGATAGATAAACAGATGATAGATAAGTAGATATATGGATTGATTAGATAGATAGGTAGATAGATTATATAGAACATTGCAGATCACTGACCGGTGAATACTAGTCATATATTAATGAGAACAGAAAGTTATTGCACTAATGAGATGTATAACTGATTAGTTGGTACTACCATGAGATGATTACAAATAGTTTCTAATTCTGGATATGAATGTATTTTCAAAGAACTTAAATATTAGAGGAAGATTCAAGTGAATATAGTGAGCATCGTGTCAGAGGCTGAAAACCATATAGACACATTAAATTAAAACTTTTGGAAATGTAAATAAAATGTATTTTTGCCTGCTGTTTGACTTATGATAATAAATTTTAAGTTAAAGATTATTGACAGAACTTAGAGTAAGAGGATTAGTAAATGGTCCCATGTAAGGAAATACTAAAGAACCCTCATGACAGTGACATTATTGAGAATTAGAAAGAGAGAACAAAAAATCAAAATACTTAGTTTGTTATATTTTGATGAATTGTACTAATTCTTTATTAAGCATCGTCAGATTTATTCAATTTCTATGTGTGCCTTTCCTTCAGTGGCAGAAATTTCCAATCATTCAACTTGTGTGTATTAAACTAATATTTCTTAGGCTTTTTATTTTTCACTTCATTTCACTTCTTGTATATTCACTAATCTCGTCACTCTCAACCACAATAAAACTCTATAGCCGAGTTCAACCATACATGTGATGGGTAACTTTTTAGGTGCACTTAGCCTGAGGATTACCCAACCAGTGACTTAAATTGGATGAGTTCCTGTGAACCAGAAAATGAAGCATTGTTGATTTCAAGCTGTTCTCACTGAGAAACTGCTGAGCTACTGATTGAGACAGAAAATGAAGATTGAAAATTGATTGTAGGTTTTATCCCATGGAAGTTTAAAAATTAAAACTTATGGATATCTATGAGGCAATAATCAAATGTGTAACACAAATAGTTTCTAAAAATAGGGGACATCAAATGAAATATATATGTTGAATAACGAATACTAATAGGCATTTAAAAACAATGTCAGCCATTGGTGAGAAACAGTTAAACCTAAATCAACAGATCATGTCTTGATAATAATATCAAAGATCACAAGGAAAGACCTTACTGTTGAAAACGTATAATCACCAAAGTTCTGAGTAATGAGGGAATTGTAGAATTTTAATTAGAAAATTAAGTTATTTTTTTGAAAGTTAAGAGAAACTCTGAAGAGTTCCAATGCAATAAATGAAAACTTGACTTAGGTTATTTAATATAGTATCAAATATATGTGTTTGCATGTGTCTATGAGTATGCAAGTATTGAGAAGTACATCCATTTTCTGTAAAAAAAAAAAAAAACAGTCTTTTACATATAGATGCAGTGAAGAACATAAGAATGCTAAATTTCGGAGAATAAATTATGGTTATAGATATAAATCATCTTTTGCTTATGATACAGTGTGATGAACAACAACATATTTTTTGTAAAATAAAAAAATAACATAACAAACAAATGACTATCTACTTCTTTTGTGGGCACATTATGTATCAAATATAATGGTACATTCCAGTGAGTTTTATCTGAAGAGATTAGTGCAATAAACCTGCATGATAGGTACCATTATTCAATTTCCCAAGACAGGAAACAGAGTTTAAAAGGGGTTAAGTAATTTGGCTGAGGTCACAGAGTCAGTGATTGGTTTATGTCCAAAGAGTGTTCCACATTCACTAACACTCTCCCTGCCTCTTCCAGAACCTGCAACACAAATGTTTCCATTACGTTTGTTATTCTTGTTTCAAGCAAAATAATTTGTGAGGAAGATTTACTAAAGAATATTGATATGAGTATAAGTGCAGGGTTCAAATATAGTGATGGTTTTCACAGAAGACAAGAAATATTTTTGTTTTGTAACCTTAAAAACTGGAGAGATAATAGATCTAATTGTCCGATATTAAGGAAATTCTAACATCATAAACTCTTTGATAATATAACCATGTGACTCCTCTTGAGGTTCTCAATAGTTATTCACCATCCTTGTCCCATCACAATTTTAAAAATATAATATAGGAGCAGAACTTTTGCTTCTTCTTGACACTCAGATATAATTCCTGGGATTGACTCTCAAGGCATTAACAAAAATATCTGGGAAACAGCACTGGGGAACACACTTTATGATATTTCTGTCTTGAATTTAATTGGATTCTTCCTCTAGAACTATTAAAGAATTTCTAAAACATTTCTACCTAGGAGTTCCTCACTCCAAATTCCAGTTCGTATTTTTATCAGTATAATTAACCATGCTCAGCTGTGTTGCTGGGGCTGAGAAACTAGGATTTCAACAGTGTTGTGTAGGTTGTACATTCAATATTAATATGTACATAATGGTAAATCAATAGGAGGTGTCACCTAAAAAAATGGAAGTTGCATCAGACCAGTTCAAGCAGATAACTGAAACAGAAAATTCTTGGTACTTTGGTTTGTAATTACAAGACCCCACACTCTCAGGCAGGCAGAGCAGACTGTTTTTCTGTGCTGAGTTGACCCTGGAATTACATTTTGTTTTTGTAGTAAGTGAAGAAAAAATTCTAGATCAAAATCAGAAATCATAGTTTTTGGAAGTTGGCAAAGATTTAAAAAAAAAAAAAACTTGTTCAGATGAATATTTCTATAGAATCATAAATAATTATTTGCAGAAATAGTCATGCTATACAGTAAAGAAGAGTTCTAATAATTTAAACTAGTCATAGCCATACAAATAGTTTTAAAATCTGGTATTAGAGTAATCTTTACTAATATTCAAGGATTCTGAAATTCCTGTGCTCCTGAACTATAATTGTCTTTGCCATGAAAACTATATCTAAGTTTCTGTAACTGGCATGTGCCTATGGTTATTGTTAAAATAAAATTTCTATATAATGGCTTCATTATTTCTTTCTTAAACACTGATTTTAATCTGATATTATTTCATGGGTTCTTTGATTCATCAAATATTTTTAAAATAGGATAAATATGAGTTTTATTTTCTCCATAACCTACAGTTGAAAATAATCTTAAAATTATGGGGAGAAGAGAGAGTGGCTGGGAGGAGGGAGGGAATTTGAACAAGGGGATACATGGATAAAAATTGAGACTTTATTCATAATAAAAGAGGAAAAAGAAACTTTTATCTATCCTAAGGAGACTATAAGCACTTCTTGCAATTTTCAATATATATATGTAGATAGATAGATAGATAGATAGATAGATAGATAGATAGATACTTTACATACTTTTTGTTTTGATCTCACATCTTCTTAAACATATGCCTGAGCATCTTCACCAGAAGCATCTTCCTGGTGGCATCATGATTGTGTTTCTTCTCCCTTCCTCCAGTCCTTCTGGTGAAGGCCTTGGAGCAGCATTCTTCCTCTAAGCAGCTGAAATGTGTGATCTTCTTGGAGATTGATTTTAATGCCATTTCATCCCTTTGTGGAAATGAGGTTAGAATTTTAAATGTTCAAAATCCAGCAGCCTTTAATGAAAAATGATAGGAATTATCACGTACCTGGAGTTTAGAAAGGATGGAATTATATTTGCACATTATTAAAGACTTGAATAATTTAGGTTATTTTTAGATTTGAATGCCTTAGAGAATTTTAGAAGATCTTCACATAAACAGCCCATGAAAAGCATTTCTTTATTCTGACTTGTGCAAATGAATATCATTTTATTATTTCCATTAAATGGTTTGGTTGTTTTAACAGACATTGATCCTGGACATCAGGTCACTAGAGGAGAAAATACTGAGTTTAAAATAAGATTCGTTTAAACTTTATTTTATAGTTACAATTTGTTAAAACCTTAATTTTTTGGTGAACAGATTGTGTTTAGACTCTTTTCCCAATTTTTCAATAGTTACATTTTTTCTTATAAAAATACAGATTATAATTATATATACAATATAATTCCACATGAATTATATACATCATTGAATATTAGTTGAAAATTATGTGCTTTAAGCAAACTATTTTAATGCTTCCTGCACTACTATCAGTTCTAGTATTTGCTTAAATTATCAAACCACAGTGTTAAAATAAACCACATAAAGTGGTATATTCCTTTACTGTGGAGGCATTTAGGTAGATCTATGTGGGTTTGAGGCCAGCCTGGTCTACATAGTAAGTTTCAGTACAGCTAGCAAGATCCTATCACAAAAATTTTAAAACACGGAAATAAAATACTCCTTTGCATTACAATGAAATTAAAACCTTAATAATTAATGTTGTTATATGTAACATAGACATGGTACAGAAAAATGTTAATGCCTTTAATCATGAAAGAAAATTAAATACAAATAGTAGACATTTGCACATGTTCAAGAACACAAGCCACATGCTTTTCCTCACCTAACCAGAAAATATTATTTAAAAAACACTTTCATTTAAAAATAATAAAAAAAGACGAATTAGGAAAACAAACACAGAAAAAGCTAGACCCTCCCTCATTTTTCACAGTAAGTTTGTTAAATATTTAGGAAACTAAATTGAAATTATTGTAAAATCTCATCTACTAAAAAAACTAATGCTCATAGAATAAGACAATAGAAGTAGTATTTTTCTCCCACAGAATTGATGACCTTCTCTGAAAATAAATGTGTCACTTCCTTTTCAGTTTTAAATCTCTTAATTTATGTGTGGTCAGGAGAGGCTAAAGATTACTGAATTTGTGACTGAAATCAGAAAAGTAGATTGTAAGACAATTTAATTAAAATATGTCATCTGAGAAGTTATTAACTCATTCAGGATAATAACTTTATTATCTATTCAGGAAATAACTTCTTAAAATTATTGAAAATACTTTTTGAAGCAGTAGACTTATTTTCAGTATTTTTTCTTTTAAAATTATTATGATCTGAACACATTTCTGTTTTGTTATTGTGTAATTTTAAAATTATATGTATTATTATTTACGTGTGGGCATAAATGGTATGCATGTCTTGTTCCAGCATGTCCACATCTGTTAAACCTGCATAAACAGCAAAACCAACAGGGTATTATGTGCTCAAATAACTGAGCCTATGGGAAGCATGCTTCATTTAAACTACCACAAGCTTCCCAGTAAATGTCCTGTTTCATCTTCTGACCTTGCTGCAGATGTGCTAGCTGTGTACATGCATGTCACCCTAGCTTTTCTGGGTGTGTGTTCAGGAGACGGAACACAGGGTGTTGAGCTTGAAAGGTTCTTTGTACTTAGCAGTAGTAATCACATTTTGTAATATAAAACTTATAGTAGTTTATGTGTATCTTTGTGTGCTTAAGTTTATGTTTGTGCATCACTTGCATAAAGGTGCTTGTATGGGCCAGAAGAAGGCATTGGATTCCTGGGAACTAAAGTACAGACATTATGCACTGACTTATGGGGAGGATGGTTTGAAATCCCAAAGCCTCTGGAAGAGTTAAAAGTGCTTTTAGCCACTAAGACATCTCAACAATATTTTTAACGTCATCGCTACTTTACTAAGCCAATTTTATAAATTTTATCTTATGTTTATTTTTATGTTATAGTCTTAATCAGTTGTCCAGAACAGATCCATGGCCTTTACAGCCCTTACATAGTGACCCCTTCTTCCACATATTAATTTGATAAATTATTTCCAATTTTTATTATTATATTTTATCTTTATTAACATAATAAAAGTGAGATTATACTGCATACAACCTTTGGAAATCAGATTCATTCACTATTAATAATGTATTAGAGTTTCCTTAAATTGCTACACTTATCAAAACTGTATGTTCTTTGGTTATTGACCATTTCCTCAGTCTATTTTATGAAGTTATATTTATGAATTTGCACCTGAGAAGCTATTATGTTGCAGGTCATTTGGGCAATAGCAAAAACCTACAAGTTACAAGGTCATTGGCCTATTTAGTTGTACAGGACAGCCTTATAAGATGTGGCAACATGTCCCAGTGTATCTATAAAATTTTGATGCCCTTACTCTCAATGCTTGAGTAAAAAAGTTGTTCTATACCTTCTCCAAACTTAACAGTGTCACAGTTATTGTTATTTTCTTCTCAACCACATAAAACTACCATCTCATTACTTTATAAGCTGTTCATTATGGTGTTGCTACAGGATGATGGAATCTCTTCTATGCTGACTTATCAGCCATTTATCTTCCATGTTGCTATATTTGTTCAAGCGTTAGATGATTGATCAAGCATCTGACTTTCCTACTGTTCAGCTTCTGTGATATAGTATATATTTTCTTGAAGCATAGCTACATCAGATATGTTATTTTGAAATGTTTCTTTTTTTAGTAGTTTACCTTTGTTCAGAGAGAAGTATCTTGTCCACAAAAAACAATTTTAATTTTGATGAAAGAAAAATTATATCCCAATATATTGGCTTTTGTTTTAATTGGTATATTTAGAACATGGCCTGTGAAAAGAGTTCAGAGAATGTTCATTCATGAGCTAGTTCTCTAGTTATAAGGCATTGAACAAAGTATAAGAATTGTAATTTGAAATCCATATAGTCATTTATGCATATAGCCCCTTGAAGGAGGAATGACTTAAAATGCATCTCTGTTTTCCAAACCAGTAAAAGGTCAGAGGACCTAACACTATTGTCTTTGTCTGGTATTAGGTATGTATAAATTTTTCTAGTATTTGTGAGACTTTGATGTCTAGCTGTAGATGTGAAAAACTTTTATGGTATGTTTTTTTCTTTTCTGAAAGCATTTTATGCATTGTATTTTCTATGTAATTCCAGAATGTACAACTAAATGAGAATTCTAAGATGTTAGATATTGAACCTAAAAAGAGACCTATAATCTTAAAGAGAGCCAGATACAATAAACTACATTCATGGGACTTTGTCTTTGGTAATAGATTTTCCTTCTATAGCTCATCTTGGCCTTACACTAAAGAATTTCAGGCTGCAAAATGCTTGTCGTCAAGGTATATTACAAGATGCTTGCCTTCTTTATCCATTTAATAACCTCTTATTTTTCCTCCTATTTTAAAAGTGTTTTAGGTTTTTAAAATATTAGTTTTTCAAAAATATAATTATATTACATTATCCATATCTAAATAAACAATCTGATTAGTCACACACATATAAATTTTCTGTTACTCTTTTTCTGTCTCTTGTCAATATCCTGCCTCACTGCTCATTCTCTAGTGTTCTATCTTATTGTGCCAGTTTTAATTTTTCTCTGAGTTTATCTTGATTCAAGAATTCTCTGTTTGAAAATGATGGAAAAAATTAACTTTCTGTTTCCCTATTACTGTGACCTTGAATTGCTGCTAGCCCAGGAGTAGCTGTGCCTTTTTAACTCACTGCATTTACATTCAATATTATTTAGCAGTGACAAGACATGATTCCAACTTTGTCTATTGAATACATAATAGCTCTTTAATGTATAATATTTATAAGCAAGATGCATGTTGGTATTGATGAGTTAAAAAAGTACTCTGAAATTTATATTTGAAAATTTTCGCCAATGAAGCTGTTGTTCATTACAACAATAGAGATGTCTCTGAATCTTTTGCTTGTTTCTGGGGACCCTTTTCTTCTGCTTTGTTGCCTAGGCTAGCCTTGATATGAGAGTTTCTGACTAGCCTTATATCACCTTGTCATGCAAAGAACAATGGATATTATTGGAAGGCCTTCTCTTCTGAAAGAAAATGAAGGAGGATACTGGGAAAATGAAATGTGGGTGGAAACTGAGATGATATGAGTGTTTGGGGGGAGCTGTGATCCAGATGTATTGTACAAGAGAAAAATAAAGAAAAATAAAAATATCAGAACTGACATATTTATAGCTTCAGTTTCACAAATAGATGTAAAATTGTTGACTAAGAATGTTTTGCCTCACAACTGAAGATTAATTAATATGTAAGTCAGCTAAGATAGAATTCTGTAGTCTGACACATAACAGGTTTCTTAATATCTCTGTGTTGCAGACTGTTCATATGCCTTTTTTGTATTTTTAATTTAGAATATAATTCTTTCATACATTATTTTCTGAATATAGTCTCCATACCTGTCCAAACTTGTCTGAGATTAGAAATTTAAGATTACTGAAATATATTAAAGCCATGAGTAAATTAACAAAATGTGCATAGGATTAACTATACCATTTATAAATTTAGAATTATGATTTTTTTAATACACAGTAATATGCAAAGTTATACAATGAAACATTTCAAAAATTTGAGATACTATTACACAGATATATTTAATTCAGAGACTGGATGCTTATTTTAGATTTTAGATACAATAAAAATTAAAATATAATTGTTCTTTTGCTAATAGGAATAAATTAAGTTTTAACTTTTTCTAAATATGAGTTTTTCAAGACGTGCTTAAAATACTTTTAAAGATGGATTATATGGTTAAGAATAAATATTTTATGTTCATAAAGAATTTGTGAAATCAGTCCCACAGACAAGATCTCTTATCTCACAAATCAAGTCTTTGTTCCTCTGCCCTCAATGTCTGCCCTCCCAGTAATTATCTCTATTAGTAAACATCCTGGTGGAGTCAGCCTTCAACAAAGCAAACCATTTGAAACTTTTCTCAGATATCCAAGGATAGCTACGGATGGATGACACAGTAGTATGTCCTAAATTCACCACCCCTAATGAGAAGAGAACAATCCAGAGCTAACTAATCTTACCTCTTTTAACTTCCTGTACATGCTCCTGGATTCATTAACACAGGGTTCTAACTTAAAGGTTTATTGTTTGTTATATAAGAAAAAAGATAATTTACCAACTCATAGTTGCAGGTATTAAACATTCATTCTGAAGCACCCAACTGTGAGGCCTGAGCAGCCAAAAGGTGACAAGCTGCATTTCTTGTGCAAATAAAGCTTTTACAGACCCCCTCCTACAGAAAGTGCTACAGCAGCAGAAAAGCAACAGGCTTCCTTCCCTTGTTTACTCTGGTCACCTAGCAACAGATAACACTCTCCCCTCCTGTCAGAAAACAGTCTGAGAGAAGACCTTATAGAAACTTTGTTGATTTTTTTTTTTAATTTTTGCTGATCAATAAACTTTTAAGCTTATGCCTAGCCACATTTAGGATTGTAGTTAGGGCACATGATTCCTCCCCTGTTAGATTGCCTTGTTGCTCTAAACTTTAGTTGACCCCTACCAGAAAAAGCTTGGCTAGCCACTTTGAACTTGATAAAAAAGAAAGTGGGAAATACACTTCTACGAATTAGCACAGGCGACCACTCCCTAAATATAACACCAGTGGCACAGACACTAAGACCAACAATCAATAAGTGGGATCTCCTGAATCTAGGAAGCTTCTGCAAAGCCAAGGACACTGTCAATAGGACAAAATGACAGCCTGCAGAATGGGAAAAGATTTTCACCAACCCTACAAGTGATAGAGGACTGATCTCTAAAATATATAAAGAGCTCAAGAATCTAGAGCCCAAAACCTTAAATAATTCAAACAAAAAATGAGGTACAGATCTAAAAAGGGAATTCTCAGCATAGGAACTACGAATGGCTGAAAGGCACCTGAAAGAGTGCTCATCATCTTTAGCCATCAGAGAAATGCAAATCAAAACAACTTTGAGATACCACCTAACACCTGTTAGATTGGCTAAGATAAAAGGCACAGATGACAGCCTATATTGAAGAGGATGTGGATCAAGGGGAACACTCCTCCATTGTTGGTGTGAGTGTAAGCTTGTTCAGCCACTTTGGAATGCAATATGGAGGTTTCTCAGAAAATTGAGAATTAATCTCCCCAAGGACCCAGCAATACCACTTCTGGGTATATACCCTAAAGAGGCACATTCACACTCCAAAGATATTAGCTCAACTATGTTTATAGTAGCATTATTTGTAACAGCAAGAACCTGGAAATAACCTAGACGGCCCTCAACTGAAGAAAGGATTAACAAACTGTGGTACATCTACACAATGGAATACTACTCAGCAGTAAGAAAAAATTGATATCCTAAAATGCGCAGACAAATGGATAGATTTGGAGAATATCCTCCTGAGCAGGTATCACAAACTCAGAAAGATAATCAGGAGATGTACTCACTCATTAGTGGTCTCTAAACAAACAAAAAAGAAAAAAAGCCAAGCATGTCCAAGCTGCAATCCACAACCACTGAACAGCTTGGGATCAGAAACACCCTGGACTGACCCTTCAAACCCCACTCCAACTATAGGAACACCTGACTCACTCTTGAGGGACGGGGGACAAAACTGGATTGGCCAGGAGTGGAGACTGATCTAAGCATTATTGGGTCAGTGGGACCATAGGACTGTCTGCTCCCTGCCCAGGGAGGGGATGGGGAGTTGTGGAGAAGAAAAAATAATCTGATATGGAGGGAGGGGGAAGGGACCTTGAATGGGGATATACAGGGATGGCAAAAAAAATTCAGAGGGAATGCTGTACACAAAGTAAATATATGTGTAGCAATCTTATTTGCATTATCACCCTTGATATGTCATGCTTATGATTTTTATCTATAGTTATTGTTAACTTCTCAGCATTTTAAATTCATTTTACTGTTTTTCTTGATAACTACAAAATAAATAAAGAAAAAAAAAAAGAAGATGGAAAGATCTCCCATGTTCCTGAATGGGTAGGATCAATATATTAAAAATGGAAATCTTACCAAAAACAACATACAGATTCAATGCAATTCCAATCAAAATTCTAACACATTTTTTTTTTTTACCGACCCTGAAAGAACAGTACTCAATTTTATTTGGAATAATAGGAAAGTCAGGATTGCCAAAACAATTTTGCTGAACAAGAAAACCTCAAGAAGCATGACCATCCACAAATTCAAATTTTACTATAGAATCACAGTAATAAGAATAGCTTGATACTGGCATAAAAACCGACTTGTGGATCAATGGAATCAATTTGAAGCTCCAGACATTAACCCACACATTTACGAACACTAGATTTTTGAAAAAGATACCAAAAGTATTCAATGGAATAAAGATAGTATCTTCAACAAATGGTGTGTCATAACTAGATGGTAGTGTGTAGAAAAATGAAAATAGATCCAAACCTATCAACTTTCACAAATCTTAACTTCAAGTGGATCAAATCCCTCAAAACAAATCCAGCTACACGGAACTTGAAGAAAGCAAAATGAGAAATACCCTCCAAAACTTTGGCGCTAGTGACTACTTCCTAAATATAACACCAGTATTTCAGACACTGTAAACAAGAATCAATAAGTGGGACCTCTTGAAACTGAGAAGCTTCTGTAAGGCCAAGGACACTGTCAATAAGTCAAAACAACAGACTACAGAATAGGAAAAGATTTTTACCAATCCTACAAGTGACAGAGGTTTGACTTCTAAAGTATATAGATAACCCAGCAAACTAGAGCCCCAAACCCTTAATAACCCAATTAAAAAATGGAGTTCAGACCCAAAAAGGGAATTCTCAGCAGAAGAATTACAAATGGTTGAAAGGCACAAGAAAAAGTGCTCAATATCTTTAGCCATCAGAGAAATGCAAATCAAAACAACTTTGAGATACCACCTTACACCTGTCAGAATGGCTAAGGTTAAAAACACAGGTGATAGTCTATGCTGGAAAGGATACGGAGCGAAGGGATTGTTGGTGGGAATGTAAACTTTTTCAGCCACTCTGGCATGCAGTATGGCGGTTTCTCATAAAATTTGGAATCAATCTCCTCAAGGATCCAGCAATACCTCTTTTAGACATATACCTTAAAGACATACATTTGTACCCCAAATGAACTATGTTCATAGCATCATTATTATACTAGCAAGACCTGGAAACAAACTAGATGCCCCTCTAATGAATTAACAAACTGTGGTACATCTACACAACAGAGTACAACTCTGCAGTAAAAAGAAAAAAAAATGATATTCTAAAATTTGCAGACAAAGGGATAGGTATGGAGAATATCCCCTTGAGTGAGGTATACAATCCCAGAAAGAAAAGCATGGGATTTACTTACTCATTAGTGAACTTTAAAAAAATAAACTAAAAAGAGATAGATATCATTGTATACAAGAACTCAAGGCTAGAACATAGCTAAATGACACAATGTCTCACTTCTACATTGATGGCCTCTAGCAGGGGTGTGGATTAGGAAAGACTTGTTTCCTTTAAGAGTCTGTCCCCCGGGAGATTAATTATGCTCCAGTTAGTAAATGAGCAGCATGAGTGGGCAGTTTGTGTAAATAGAAAGATCATAAGAGTGGGAATGTTTCTGAGAGTTCTGATAATTGAGTTTGATAGGGCACATGATACAAAAACACCAAATAATAAGTATATATATATATGTGCATATATATAAAAGAAATACTATGATTAATATTAGGGTTTCACTGGCTTTGTAACTTTTAAAGGCGTTTATTTTTAAGTTTTGTGGAATTATATGATACATATTTTTCTTAGTTCTCTAATTATAGTAGAATTCTGTAGTAAGTCCATATTTTCTTATATGTGTTTCTCTTATTGCTGTTTTTTATTTTTAGTATGGAGTATTTTATTAGGAATTCAAGCAGGTTACAAAGTATGGATTAGTTAAAATCATCCATTGAATTTAGGTTTAATTTTGCTATCTAAAAACTCACCAGGCCTTTTCAGATTCTTCAATTTATTGAAGCAAATTTATAATGTTTGTCCTTATGATTTTCTGGAATTTCATTCATATCTACTATAATGTTTGCCTTTAAATTTCTAGTTTTATTGAAATAGGTCTTTACTTTCCTTTTATATTGGTTAAGAATTTGCCAATCATGTTTAATCTTTAAAAAAGATAAATATGTATAAATAAATAAATAAAACTTGAAAAGATAAAATTATATTTTTCATAGACATTACAAATTCAAAGACAGTAGCATCTCATGACTCTTCAAGTGTCATGGGACTGCAACCAAATCATCTACCTGCTTCTTTTGAGATGTTCAAGCCTCTAAAATATCACCTGACCATTATTTGCAATTCCTCCCAATTTTGAAATGCAATTTTCTGTAATGTACATGTACTAACTAAATCAATATCTCCAAAAATATTTATTCATTTCCTTGGTAATATCAGTATAAAGATAAATAAATACAACTTGCATTGTAAATTATGTTTCAAAATGTTTTTGGTTATATTTTATTGGTTTTATAAATATAAATTTAATTATATTTACATTAGCATTATAAATATAAATTGACACCTCTAGATATGAAAAGCTAATAATTTATTATGTTAATAAAAATAGTTAATAATAATAAAATAATAGTCTGATTATATTTTGTATAGTGAGTTTTTATTCTTCTTCAGTCTAATGAGCACTGCTTTTTGTGACATTTTTAATTAAGTGCCCACACATACACATAGATGTGCACGTGCACACACACACACACACATTGACATATGATCTAAGTTCAGAAATATCAGTCTATATAATTATCAGAGAAATGTAATTTAGAGAGCAGATCAATTTTAATACGTTGCTTTACATCTTTACCCATGAGGAAAATGTCAACTCAAGGTACTTAAAAATTGAAAAATTTTATGACATTTTAATATCTAGAAGCAATAAAGAGACTCCAATTTTTATAACTGGGTTAGAATTATACCATATTTTTTATAATGCACTTGATAGGTGTTTCATTGGACAGATAATTCAGTAAAATATGTTATAAACTTTATAAACCATTGAACTGCCAGAAAATATTTATTGCAAGAAGTAGATGTTTAAAATAGATCGAACCTAAAGAAATCAAATGAATAATTTATTTCAATTTAGTAAATAAGTCTTAAAGTCAAAAGCATCTGACTGATTTAGGGACATGTATTCATGATGGCTGTGAATCATCTCAGGAAAGAGTTATCAATATTACTTTTTAGGATTCCATTTGACAGGATGACTCTTGAAGGAAAAACCTATCAGAAAGGACTTTTAGTATCCAGGTTGGTCTATGTGAACACTAAACAACAAGTAATAAGGCAAGAGGTAGCACTATAAAATCAGCTGCAAACTACACCCTATCAGGGCAGGAAAACACTCTGATATAGAGACAGTATCTATTTTAGAACACTGATGCAAGCACAGGGAAGATACTGCCTAGTGTGTAGCTCTGTTGCATGACTATTACTTCTACATGTTCTTTTGAGGATTATGGGGAATCCATGACAGATAGATAGTAAAGATTACTTTACTACAAATTTACTACTATATTATAGACATTTATGTCTATTTGAGATTCATAAGTCAAACCCTACCATGCACATCATTATAATACAACAGTGAGTCTTTGAAACCATGAGAGGAAACTGTTGTACTTTCCATCCTTCCAGTAATACAATGACATAACTTTAAGATACTCAGACATCATGTTAGCAGGTACTTTGACCTTGTACATCTGACACCATAAACAATGCATTGCTATTAGGTATAAATCTCCTGTCTGAGTTATTTGTTTTAGGGAAAAGAAATATAGAACATTGGGGTGGGGAAGGTTAGTCAATTATCATAGAAAATGAAATCATTGTTAACCAAAAATTTTATTTTATATAGATATTTTATTTAAGATTTCCACTTTGTGCTTATCTAATTCCATGCTATAATATACACACATGCATAGACAGTCAAATATGAACACAAACACACACACACACACACACACACACACACACAAATACATGAACACATAAGTAAGTAAGTAAGTAAACAAACAAATAAATGTGCTGTTTCCCTGGAAGTTACTCTTAGAATAGAAATATTGAGTCAGACACTGCTGCATCAGCACTCCTGGCAACTGATTTTTCATCCCATCTGATAACAGAATGACTCTTTTATCTTAATTTTTGAGAAGTTTATCATAAAAATAATGAGGCCCGGAAATCCATATATGACAAAATTCTATCATTTCTTAAAACATAAACAACATAAATAGATCATATATAAAGAGAAATAAAATAAGTCCTAACTTCATGATAGGAAAGTCTAACTTTTATTTGAAGAAATTCAGAAATTACTGGTTTTTCTCCAAACATATTTACCAAAAATATTGTTGTTTAAAAATGTTTATTAATTATTGGGTAATAACTTTATGTGGTATTTGTATATCATGCATATTTTATATTAATTGGTTTGATAATTTATTTTACTTTTAATAATGTTAATTCTAATAGAGATTATTTAATGTGACATTTCTGAGGAAATTTTTATAATGCAAATTATAATTGGGTATAACATATTAATTATTAATATGCATCATTTAAAATTATGTGATCAAATTAAATTGTTTCCCGGAACTCTATATTTATGATCCTCAATTACAGTACAGACTTAATAGATCATTTTGAATATTACACTGAGTAGTATATAAATCCTGCATTATTTAATTGCAGTGATCTTGCTAATGTTCTTGGAACTATTCAATCATTCATTGAATGTGATCTTAATCTGCTCAAGGTAAAAGCTTGCTTCTTTCTTTCTGGTTAAAATTGATAAGAAACTAAGTGAAAGAAAGAATATTAACAGCAAAATGGACACCACAGAAAGAAGCCACTATAAAACATTCATTGAAGCTAATGTTCACTGAAGATAAGTCAATGGAAAATCAGAGAAGTGACTTGCTTCCTCAGCCCCTGGATTGTTTAGAATAAGGGCTATGCTCCAACTCTAGCCCTCCCCCCAATAATGCACCTGCTATTATGCAAATGCTTTCTTTTAAAGTGCTGTATCTATCTACAGTTTCCCAAGTTAAACCTTTTCACTTATGCCTCAATAATTCTCAATTCTTTATTAAAAGTTTATGTGATTTAATTTTTTTCTTGTTATTGAAAACAGATTTTCTCATAAAATTTTTCTTGATTATAGTCTCCTCTTCCTTTATTCCTCACTTCTTCTATAATCTGTTTAGACTCTACTCTCTTCCATATAAAATATAATGCTTCTAAAAGATAACAACCATATATAAAAAATAAAACATAATAAGATCAAGCAAAAAACATGGTATTGAATTTGGGCCACACAGTTCAACAGAGGGAAAAGAGTCCCAAGAGCAGACACAAGAATCATAAACTCACTTGTTCTAACCCTCAGGAGCTCAGTAAAAATACTAAACTGTGGCAGGGAGACCCATGAATCACACTGTGAAGTGAAAATAGAAATATATAATACAGGTAGACAATGGGGATGTTCTAGATGAAGGGTGAGCCTGGAAAAATAACGTGAAAAAACAACACAACTGGTATCAGGGGCATCTCTAGGACAAGCTAGAACCCCGTGCAATGGAAACTCCCAGCAATTTATGAGAGTGTCCCCTAGCTAAGACTTCCAACAATAGAAGTCATAGATTCTGAATGAGCCATATCCTGTAACCAGGCAAGACTTGCAATAGAGGAATTGGGACCCCATCCCAACCACAAAACCTTTGCTCTGCCTACAAGATTTGCTGGAGTGACACAGAAATGGAAGTTGCCAACCATTGACTACATTAGCTTAATGCCCATACCCTGAGAGGGAGTTCCCCTTTACACAGCCTATAGGGCCAGGACTGAGAGGCTGAATAGTCCAGAGATCAAAGATTGAATCAAATCCAGCTACCAATAAATAAATGAATGAATGAAAAAATTAACCAATAAATGCATAAATATAAAATATCCCTAAAAATATTCTGCTATGCTTATAGGTTGGTGCCTAGACCAATTGTTATCAGCGAGGCTTCACCCAATAACTGATAGAAACAGAGAAAGAAACCCATAGCCAAACATTAGAGGCAGTTCATTGAATTCTGTGAAAGTGAGAGAGAAAGAATTGCAGGAACCAGAGGGGTTAAGGACACCACAGGAAAAAAAATTAACTAACCTAGGCTCACAGAGACTGAATCGCCAATCAAGGAGAATGCATGGGACTGATCTTAGCATTCTACATATATATTACAGTTGTGTACCTTGTGGGCCTCTTCACAGTGGGAGCAGAGTCTCTGATCCTGTTACTTGGTTTTGGTTTGGATCCTATATTCCTATTGGGTTGTCTCATCCAGCCTTTTTAGGAGAAGTTCTTAGTCTTTGTACAATTTAATGTGACATGGCTGGCTGATATACATGGGAGGCGTTTCCATTCTGAAGAGAAAAGACAGAGAGTGTAAGGGGGGAGGCATGAGGAAAGGATTGGGAGAAAAGAAGAGAGAGAAGAAGGTGATCAGGCTGATAATTAATTAATTAAAAATTAAAAATATATTAAGTTAAAACGGTAATATATGTGCAAAGGATCTGCTTCAGATCTAAGTGGTCCCAGTGCTTATTGCTTGAGTCTCTGTGAGCTCATATGTAACTACCTCAGTTGATCAAAAAGCTTTAATGTTGGGGTCCACTGCATTCTCTTTGACTTGCGCACTCTTTCTGCATTCTCTTCTGTGGAGTCCCTGAGCTCTGTGGAGAAAAATATGGTAGACACCTTCCATTTAGACTATCTCTCCCTGTTTTCTCTGGCTGTAGATTTCTGTATCTCCTTCTCTGTTGATGACTGAATAGGCACTGATCTATGAGTATAGCAGAAAAGTATTTTGAGTCATTTTATTGATACTTTTAAAAATCTTAGACCTTCAATGTTTGGTCTGTGGAATATCTAGTCTCTGGTTCTTGGTTACACAGCAGTGTCAGGTATAGATTTCTTGTTGTAGAGTGGACTTTAAACCAAATCAGACATTGATAAGTTATTCTCTTCCATAAGATCTGTGCAGCCATTGGCCTTACATATTTTGCCAACAGGACAGATTATAGGTCAAAGATTTTGTGGTTGGGTCAGTGTTTACATTTTTCTTTTGTTACCTTGAACAGAACATTTCTACACCAAAGAATCTATTTCTCTTGATTCTTAGAAAAATGTAAAGGTAATACTAACTTTTCTGCAAGTATTTCTTTTATTTATGCATGTATCTTGTGTATACTAAACAACAAAGTGAGTCTATGTGTGATTCTGTCAAGTATATAGACCAAGAGTTTTGAGGCTTAAATGAAAAATGAAATAATGAGAGGTCATTAAAATGTGGAGTGTTTGTTCATAATTAGAATGTTCTGAATTATTCAATACAACAAACAGCCAATATATTATAAATTATTCTCTTTAAGAACAATGGATATGGTTGATAATTACAATAAGATATAAAAATTTTTAGGATTTCCATATTGTATGTTGTTTTCCAATTTTTTCTCCAACTCAAAGTTTTCCTTAACTTTGGGATCAAAAGTTCTATTGTGAATGATTTTATATATTCAGTGTTGCTGCAAAATTATAAAATAAACAAATTAAATAATGAAAAAATAGAAAAAGAACAGTGAGCATTTATCTACCATTTAATTCTTTAGATGAAATTCAGAAAAGGAAACCTGAAAATCATAAACATAATTCCAGTGATTCTTCCATTTTGTATGATTATTCATCTTCCATTGTCTTTACTTAAGTGGCTTTCTTCATTTTTTTATTCTTTTTGTGATGATAAAAATTAATGTATATATTTTAATATCAATAAAATTACAAGTATAAATAATTGTCTGAATTGTAATTTGAAGAAAAATTAATGAAAATGTATGCTAGCATTTATTGAATATGTGCTGGTAAAAGTATTTGCTTTCTTTTTTTTTTGTTTTTTTTTTTTTTTTTCCCTTAAAAGATTTTCTTACAAGACTGGAAGAAGAGACATTGAGTAAACCTCTGGAGATAACAGAAAAGATGAAAAAAGAGGAGAAAAAGAGACTGGCAATGAGAAAGATAGGAGATGCAGATATGATGCCATGGAAAGAGAGAAAAACAAAGAGTTGTTTGCTTTTTATACTAAAAATAGAATATTTTATTGTTTTAAATTAAATGTTATCTCAAAATATGCCTGTAGGGACAGGAGAGATCCCTCAGTGGTTAAGAGGACTGGCAGATAGTCAGAGGACCCTTGTTTAATTCAGCATCCACATGGTACCTCACAAGTGTCTGCTAACTACGGTTCCTGGGAACCCGATATATTCACACAGGCATACATGTAGGCAAAACTTATAAAATAAAAATGAATTATTTAAAATATGCCTGTAAAAAAACAAATACAGATATCTAAAAGTAATCTTGTGCTAAATAAAAAATAGATTATTCTTTTACCTTATATTTGTAGTGATGCATTTTACAAATTATAACATATAGAATGTTGTTTTAAATATATTAGATTACCAATGATATTTAAGAACAAACAATTCTTTTAAAATAAAATTATAACAACTACGAAGTCTACACAAATTTAAAGATTTAATCTGGACAACCAAAAGAAAAGATATGTATTGAATAAATTAGTGTATTTTGCTATTAAATATAAAATTTTAATTAACAAAAATATGTATTTCTAACTATTATGAATTGAAATTCAATGTAGCTACAATTTGTATTGTGCATTTCAGTTTATAAGTTTAATTTTTATATGACAAGTAAATATACACATTGTTGATTTCATTCCTTTAAAAAAGCAATCTCTTATCATTTTATATACATATTAGATACTAACATATACTGGATAATTCTCTTCTGAGCTCTTTTTTTAAACTTCCATTGACATATGTAAAATTAAATTATTCTATATTTATACTGCTTTACAAATTTAATTTTGTTTTATTTAACTTGTCATAAAATATTCTTCTAGTATTTTAGTTTTCATGGTAATGTGGTAGTAACTGTTAAAACTAAATTACATAGAGGTAAAAAAAGAAATTTTTAATTGAATTAAGAATCAATTTTAAGTTTTTGGCAGTGATATTGGTAGAAGTACCAAGGTGTGGTTTGTAGCGACGATCAACTGAGAAATTTCATGGTAGGCTTTGTTGTGGCTTATATGTCAAAGGCCTCCCCAAGCAAGGCACATTTTGCACAGTTTGACCACATCTGGTACTGAAGATTGTGTAATCATTAACAGGTAAGAGTCTCACTGGAGAAGGCATGTCATTAGGTCTGTGGACCCTGTGCTAACTAAATGTTGATATAACGTGAGCAGCCAAATTTTTGCTCTCCCCTAGTGTGTTCCACAATGCTGTTGTGCCTTTCCCATCTTTGTGGACTATTCCTGTCTGAGGGTAAACCAAAGAAATACTTTCTTTCTGCCTTTTTTTTTCAACCTTGACAAAAAGTAAAATATTTCAGTTTCTTTTCAACTTCCTAGTGTCTTTGCCTTAATGATTGTTGCAATGTCGTTGCCTGTCCAACTTCCGCCTAGAAGGAAAAGAATTGGAGTTATCAATACTTTCATATGAGGTGGAATGGATTATTTTGCAGCCATCTCATTCTTCGTTTATAATTTTATATTATTGAGATGTATTGATAAATTATACACTGAAAAACAATTATACTAAATCTATATTTTTTAAGTCTGCTATCCACATAGGTATGATAAACATTTGTTTCTTTATTAAATTCTGTTGGTCATCTGTATGGTCCTTGCATTCGGGCCACAGATATTAACACTCACCTCACCTTTGGTTGGACAATAGACCCAGACATGGCCTTTGGTAGCAGCCTGGTCGGGGATGTTACCAGTTGGCAGTTATGCTCATCGTGGATTCATCAGCTATGTGTGCTTAGAATACCAACATGTTCCCAGGCGGCAGTACAGACCTTAGGCAGACACCAGGCCTTTGAATGGTAACATAGATCACGGCTGCAGTAAGTTCATGAATGAAAACATAACCTTTAGCCATATCAGCGTCTGAAGATCACCAGAACCCCGAACTAGGACTCCGGGTGTCAGCACAGGAAATCCATATCTGTGTGGTATTAGTGGTAGCATGACATTTAAATGCAAACATGGCTACAGGTATCAGCACAGACCTCAGGGTCAATAAAAGTAACTAACATCAACACAGGACTGGGCTGCATCAGGTTCTCATACCCAGACATTGCCCTTAGCAGCAGTTTAGACACAGACATCACTATGGACCACAGTGTCAGCACAGCTCATTTAGATCCTCAGGGTCCCTAATTGGCACATAATTGGACCCCGAATTGTTCACAGGTAGTGGCCCAGGCTACTGGTGTCTGCAGGGCCCTTGATGTTTACAGGAGCCAAGGACATCAACAAAGACTGCCCACATCTGCTTCAGGGTCATGGACCCAGCAACACCCCCTGGCAATAGTCTAGGTCTTAACATCACCAAGGCTTTTGGTTGCAAGCAGGCTGCTCACTGCTCTTGAATTTTCAGACCCACCTCTCTATCCAGATAAAAATTAAGAACAATAGAAACTCCCAGAAATTCATGAGGGTATCCCTAGGTAAGATTCTTAGGAATAGGGGATGCAAAGCTTGAACTAGCCATATCCTATAAGCAGGCAATACTTTCATGTAGAGAGAGTGAAACACCAACCCAGCCACAAACACTCCCAGCTACAATTTGTTTTACCTACCAGATGTGATAAACTAATAACTGGTCCAGCTGGGAATCTATACCCCAAGAGGGAGTTCCCATCTGAAGAACAGTTTCCTTAGGCCAGATTCCCCAAAGACATAGGATAGAATTAAACAAGAATCAGAAAAGAAATTAAGAAAATTACTTCCAATTATATTCTGCTATACTCATAGACTGATGTCTAGCTCACCTGTCATCAGAGAGGCTTCATCTTAAAACTGTTAGAAATAGAAGCTGAGACCATTAGAAAAACATTAGGCAGAGTGTTGGGAATTCGGTTGAAGAGGGGAAGAAAATCTTGTAGGTCACACTGATGTCAAGAGCATCACAACAAAACAAATAGAACCAACTAAGTTGAGCTCATAACAGAGACTGAACCTACGACGAGGAAACCTAAATGGAACTGGCTTAAACTCTATGCATATATGTTAGAGTTGAATAGCTTAATCTTCTTGTGAGACTACTAACAGTGAGCACATGAGATGTCTCTGACTCTGTTGCCTGCTTTTGGGACCCATTTCTCTTCCTGGATTGTCTCATTCAGCCTTCATACAAGAGGAGGTACTTACACTGAAGGCAACTTGATATTCCATGGCTGGCTGATATTTGTGGGAGGCCTTCCTGTATCTGAAGGGAAACAGTGGAGGAGGGGTAAATGAGCAAATTGGGGCAGAGGGGTAGGTGCCAAAACTGGACATAAGAGAAAGAGGGAAAACACTGTCTGGCATATAAAAACAAAAGAAATAATAATAATAAAGATTATATATTACAACCCGACTGCTTTTTCTCCTCCTTCCCCTCAGCACAGTCTCTCACCTCATTTCCTCTCTACTACCTCCCATCCAATTTTCAAAGGAGGGCAGGCTTCCTATGGATATTAAACAAACAGGACACATCAAATTGAAGGCTAGACTAGGCAATCCAGTATGAAAATAAGGGTCCCAAGTGCAGCAAAAGATTCAGAGACCACTGTTAGTATTCCACAAGAACACTAAGCACAACTGTAGTAATATATATGTATAGATCCTAGGTCAGTCCCATGGACACTTCCTGGGTTTTGGCCTAATTTTTGTGAGGCCCTATGAGCCCAAGTATTGAATTAATATGACGATATTGAATATTTCTTAAAAAGTGACCTGTGAATGCATGCTGCACTTTCTGTAAAAAACAATCAGAATTTATGAAAATATAGTACTTATACTTATCTAATTTATCAAAGTAGTTGTTACAATATATTTTCTTATCAGTTATGATTTATTAAATAAATGAAAATACAGATGAAAGATGCTACTAAAGTATTATTAAATATTAATATTTAACTCAATCCTCAGAGCAAGTAAATATATGACCTGTATATTCTGAGTGAAGAGATAAATTAGTATATTAATTCTTTCTATTGTCATGTAACATTTAATTCTACATGCCCCAAAATTTAAATATGTACTTATAAATCTATTATTAATTAAACTCAAACCAATATATAAATAGCAAGGATTTTTCATTGGAAAAATTGATTATCCCAAAAAAGGCATGATAAGATAAAATTTCTGAGAAATAAAAACTGCAGTTTTCTTAAATAGAATAAAATAATGATTTTTGCAGATATAAATTTAAGTAGCTTTATTTGCAGAAAAATTAATAGGACTTTAATTATAAATTTTAAATTTTTGAATACTAGGCAAAAATCTTAAATTTCTCCAACTTGTTTTTTGTCTATAAAACTATAAAAATAAATGGTTGTAAAAATATAAGTTATTTATTAAAATAGTTATATATATAATACTAGGGTTACAAAATTATTTCTATTTTTATTGAAAAAATTTTTCAGAAAATATATTCTGCTCAGGTTTTTTCCTACCCAAATTTTTCTTCTACTCAACCCCATGTGATTTATGTGTCTCTTTAGAAAACATTCAAATAGGCAAAAAAAACAAGCAAATATTTAAAAATAACCAAAGGAAATGCACACATACACAGACAAACACAAACTCATAAGACACAAAATTGGAAATTTACTATAGACACACCAAAAAGCAGTATGGCAAAGTAAATTGCTCAAAAAAAGCAGAGTGAGACCATTAGTGATGTAAAATACCATAAGTTATTTTCTTTTTTTTCCACCCTGATGTTTACTTATTTTTATTTTCTTATTAAGAATAAGTTATTTTCAATTAGCAAATTTATACAATAACCCATCCAAATTTATATTCTATAAAGAATTTAAGTACACACAAAATACTCTTTAGAGTGTTTCTAGACATATCCATAGTCCGTAAAATCAATCACAATAAATTTTAAGGTTTGGAACAAGAGAAAGTATGTTCTAAGATGAAGAAGCAAACAGATAATAAATCAATAGTAATATTATAACTATTTAAAACCATTGATTACTAATGAGGAATGTTCATTATGATGATAATGGTTTTAGTTCACGATTAAGATACCAGGCAGTTTTGGGTATTGGACAGGAGAGAGCATGAGGAAGAACACTGTGGTAGATAGAGCCTTAACAGCTGAACAAGGATGCAAAGCAGGGAAACGGAAGAAAAGGCTTACATCTCCTTAGAGAAATGGCAAGAGAAATCTGATGGATCATCTGTTCAATGTTTTAACAATTAACACAAGTTGTTGGTAAAATGTGAGTAT
This sequence comes from Sigmodon hispidus, assembly GCA_004025045.1. Classification (NCBI taxonomy): domain Eukaryota; kingdom Metazoa; phylum Chordata; class Mammalia; order Rodentia; family Cricetidae; genus Sigmodon; species Sigmodon hispidus. Next base: position 55,179 of record PVIH01006306.1, on the reverse strand, counting down.
TTTATTTATACCTGAAATTAGTTAATGACTAGATTATTTCATAGAATGAAATTATAGTTAAAATTTATTTAGCTTATTTTTTATTCTATTTCAAATGCATTTTAAGAAAATATGTTAATCTTTTATGCTAACACAATTTCATGTTACTTAATATAATGTGTTGGTGAACATGTAGTATAATATTTCATTCAAATAAATTGCAAATGGATGATTAATTGAACTTTAATAAGATAGCAAAACATACACTATTCCTCTTTCTATTTTTGCCATATATTAGATTTAAAACCAATATCACCCAATGTTGTTTTGCACATTGCAATTTCACTCTGTGCTGAGCTAGAAAATTCAATCACTTAGGAAATTAACAAATAGATTGATTTGCAATTTATTACAGTATAAACTATTTCCATGTCTGCAGCAAGAAATGTTTTGAAAGGAACATTTCATAATTTATATGTACTTTCTTTCTAAGCTTCTTTCTGAAATGCCGTGAGTCAGGTAAAAACAAATTTTGAACATTTTACCTTTTCATTGTCTCAATGTAGTTCTTATCATTTTTTTTTCCATTTTGCCAAATATGCAATCTATTCATGTGCTATTTAAAAATCATGCCATGTTTACTTACAAAATAAGTTCTTGAGAACATTCTGATGTTTATACAAAAAGCAACAGGATATTTATATCTTTGTTAAAGGGACTTTTTTGATCAGTGTTTTAGTTTCCAGTGAATAGAATGTGGTTATGTAGAACCCTATGGCCAGAAGTCTGTGGTATATCAACTAGCCCACCTTATTTACCAAGGGTTTCCCAAAATGAACTGCTTCCTTTAACTCAGAACCAAATACAACTTTTCACCAACTCCCATTTACTACCTTATATTGTTAATTGATCAAGTGCTTAAGGAATTTACTAAACCAGAGACTTCAAAGTCAAATTATAATCATAAGTTTCAACACTTGGCACCTAAGTCTCTAATATATGAATTAATAAAATCTTTTTATATAATCACCATAGCATAAAAATAGTATTATTTACTTAGTCACAACTACTTACAAAACTAACTACTGAGTTTGTCTTCACATATTTTCTCTCTATTAAAATACACAACTGCATTTTAAATAAAGTTTTTTTAAAATTAATTTATCATATGGGAATAAGCTAAGCTACAAAATGAAATATTATTTTATGAAACAAATATAGTCTAGGTAAGATAGAAAAATTGAAAGAAACACATTATATATATATGTATATATACATCTCTCTCTGTATGTATATATATATATATATTCTACATCTTACAAAGTAGACAATAGTGTGTGAAAGTATAGCAAACATAGAGGGAAGAGGATAATGTGTTGAATTTACCTGGGACTCCATATTTCAATTAGGCATGAAGCTCTTGCTAACTATATAGACTCCGTCATGGCATTTTCCCCCTTTATACTTTTAAAAATATAATCCTTTTGTCATACAATTCCTTCCAGTTGAAGTTTTCCCTCCTTGGTCTTCCAAGGTTATCAACCAATATCACATAAAACATTACAACAAAAAGTGGCACAAACCCTCTTTATTATGGTTTAGAGAGATCCATGCAAGCTCCATGATTGCTTTGTCTCTCTTTGCCCTTATTGGACCTGTTTAGTTGATTCTGCGGCCCTGTTTTTCTGGTGTCCTAGACCCCCCTGACTCCAACAGTTGTACCCTTCTTTTCCTGATGGCCTCCGGAGATCAAAGAGGAGGTACCTGGGAATGGGGTTGCTGACTCTTTCTCCTGGGACCCACTTTCTCCTTCCTACTGAATTGTATCACTCAAAGTATTTTAAACCTCTCTCTAGGAGTACCAGTAGGGAAAGGTATGCAACTGTTTTCATCTCATCATTTAGACCCACATCTCATCTACTTTGAACAATAGTCTAATTGATACAAAATTTGCTTTTGTTCATTAAAATTTCCCTTTCTGAACATAAGAATTAAGCAGGAAAACCATTGAATGTGTATGCATGTCAGCAAGAAGAATTTTTGATACTTCTTTCTTCATAGAATGATTTAATTAAAATCTTTATTGCCTTTTTCCCTTTTACTTGCTTGCTTTCGAGCTTTTAGGTTGTGTCTCCGTTGACTTGTTAGTCCAATAATATTTTATTTATTCAGCTTCTTTTCATGTCTCTTTCAGTTTTTTAGAGTACAAGAAAATAAAGACTAGATCTTATTTTACCACCAACCCATCCCTAATTAGCAAGGCAACCTTGTCAGGGTTATGGGGGAAAAAAACAGTTCCCTGTAGCTTCTGGGCTTTTCTTTTAGTGTGTATCCCTCTACCTGATCTCTGTAATGTTGGTTGGTGTTCAATCATTAGAATTCTAAGCACAGCATTTCTCTAAGGAACATGTGTTAAAAATGTTAAGTATAGACAAAAAATAACATGAAGACTAAAATGTTATTTTGTTAATTTTAAAAGTATCATTGTCATTTCTATGAAGAACATAAAATTTACTCCTGATTTCCAGGAAATGGAAAAATTGTTTTGTTTGTTTGGTTGGTTTGGTTTGCTTTTGCTTTTTATGATTAAATGTTGCAGGTTACTTTGACTGTGCAGTGTTCTGTAGCAGATTTTAGTCACCCAGTCTTAACTGTTTAGTCTTATGCCACTGAAATATGGGAAACTAAATTAGAACAAGGAACACACTTGAGCATAAAGAAGTCAATGATCCTCTAAAAATTCTATTCCAAACTGTTATAAAATTGTTTTTATCAGTTATGATATGCTTTTTAAATTTTATCTCGATACAGAGGAAATAGGAGGACTAAAACGACCATGTTCTGGGTACTGGGCTTACAGCAAGCTTCATAGAAAATCTTAGTACTGACAACTTAGCTGAGTCATGAGCAGACCTGATTTCCACAGTGGCAATCTCATTTCATCCAGAGGGCAATTGTACAGCATGAGAAAACCTCTTAGCTGTCTGCAGTGAGGGATTTATTTTTAAATACTCTAAGAACCCCTAGTAATTAAAAAAAAAAGATTTGAGGACATATAACTATTATTAAGAAAGGAAAAAAATCTCTGTTGATATAGCATGTTTATCTACACACAACTATCAAACATTCAAGCTTATATATATCACATCTTCATAGGGAGTTACAGGACTGTGCTCAACAACTTATTTATTTGAAAGTGGAACAACTTGACTCCCTGAAAAACTATAGGACACTCCAGCAAGGGAAGCAGAAAAGCTAACTGTAGATTTTTAATTATTTCTCCTCTTCTGCAAATCCTATTTGCCGAGTCCCATAACTAAATTAGTAGCAGAACACCTGCGGCAGCTTCCCATTCTGAATGCTCCCATTTACTGTCACTCACACAGATCTTCACCTCCAATCTTGCCACCCCACAATCACCATTTTATCTAACCCCTCAACACCAGCAAGAACTCCCTAGAAATGTGTAAACCACATAGGTGAACTGTGTTTCTTCATTACTCCCTTTCTTTTTCTTTACTTTTTTTTTATTATTATTATGAACAAAGAAGTCACACTTTCTATCCTTATATATCCTTATTCAAGGTCCCTTCCCCTTCCCCCTCCCACCACATCAGGTCATTCTCTCTTCTCCACAACTCCATATACCCCCCACCCCTGGGCAGGCAGCAGGCGGTCCCAGGGTCCCACTGTCCTAATATTGCTTAGTTCAGCCTCCACTCCTGGCAGATCCAGTTTTTTCCCCCCTGCAACCTCAAGACTGAGTTAGATGTTCTTCTAGAGGGAGTGGGATCCAAGGAGTCTGTCCAAGGTGTTTCTGATCCCAAGCTGTTCAGTAAGGCCAATTTTCCAATCACTTTATTTGCTCTGTAGCTGCCCCTCCTCCATATCTGTATCTCTGTCACAATTACTATGGGACTAAGCAGAGACTGATGAAAGACACTGTTTGCTTCCCTCATGTGGCCCATTTAAAACCACCCAAACTCAGTTTATCCTTATTCCTAAGTATGAATTCCCAAAATCTATGACATTTTAGTTGGCTTTCTCAATGGCCACAGATACCAAGATCCCACAACAAACAGGAAACACACAGCTAACACACATTCCAAAGAACAGAATGGGGAACAATAGCCAAAGAAAAATTTAAACAGTCACCCAAATAAAACAAAACCTGTTATTGTCACCCAGAATTAAAATCTTCCCAACTCCAGGTGGTTAGATCAGCATAGAAAAGAATTAAGAACAGTCAGGGTAATATGTTTTGATTACAGAAGTGTAACCATACCACAACAGGCCCTAATTGTTCCAACACTGCTGAATCACAAACAAAATATCCTAAAATAGCCTTTATTGAATAATAATTATCTTTAAATAGAAAATTAATAAATTCCTTAAAGAAACCTATGAAACACAAACAATGAAAAGATATTAATAAAAGAGCATAAGAACATAAAATGGCAATAAAAGAAAACACAGAGTAAGGGATTGCAATTGTGGAAATAAAAATTTTAGGAACACTAATAAGAATCTCAGAGACAAGTCAAAAAAAAAAAAAAAACAGAATATAAGAGATGGAAGAGAAAAATCTCAAGCATTCAATACAAACAATCAAATATATGATCTATTCAAAGAAAATGTTAAATCAAAAAGTCCAGGTAAAAGAAAAGCAGAAAATATGCAAAAAAAATCAAGTAAATCAGAAAAACTGCAAAAAGGCCAATTAAAAATAATAGAAATAGAGGAAGAAAAATATTCAGGTCAGTCATACAACATACATATACACACACACAAATCCATTCTCATCACAAAAAGAATGAAGATACTCTCACCTAAAGTAGAAAATACATATGAATGGATACAGAACAACAAATTGACAGGACCAGAAACAAAAGCTATTTTACAACATATTAATTAAAGCAATAAATGAAAAAAAAAAAGAAAGAATGTTAAATGTTAAATTACTTGGTGAAAATAACCAAGTAATAAAAAGACAATCCTATTAGACTATCACATTTTTTCTTCCCAATGGAGACACTAGGACCTGGAAAAAGATGTTATATGACTCTGAAAGAGCAGACAGAAATCAAAGATGCTTGCCAAGACTATTATATCAAGCAAAATTTTCAATAAAAATAGAGGAAAATATTTTGTGATTTAATGACTATTCTTGGTTATCAACTTGACTATATTTGGAATTAACCTAAATCTAAAAATAAAATGCACACCTGTGAAGAGTTTTTACTGAATTTGAAGTAGAGAGAGGTACTTCTAATAATGATCTTTGAGTTAGGATGAAATTTATTCGAGATCTTCTGAAATGAAAAAAGATTTGTCTTTAATCTGGATCTTGTGAAGGAAAGACATTTTTAATCTAGGTCACACCTTCTGCTCAAAACCTATATAAGGGCATAAAAGAAGGAAATGTTTGTTCTGTCTCTGTTTGCTTTCATCATTCTAACAAGACCATTTCACTGCTGGCATTAGATCCTAGTTTTTCTGGGTTTAATCATATATGGAAGATAATATGAAACATACAACCTCATTAACCAAAAAACTATTGGATTCTTAGACTTTCCATTCACTAACAGCCATTGTGTGATTAGCAGAACCACAGCCCATAAGTCATTATAATACATAAATCTTCTTTATATATACATTCAGAGGTTTATTTTGTAAGTTATTATGTTAGAGAACTGTGACCAAGACACTTCATATAAACAAATTTTAGCAATATTTATCTAAAAATTCATTCATTGATACTAGAAAGAAAAGTTCAACCTAAAGAAGCTAAGTACACCCAATAAAACATAAGCAGTAAATAATTCTAGACCAGCAAATCTACAGAAAAGAAGTACAGAATCACTACAATCCACAACACCACTACAATAACCTCACCAGAAAGATAAATGAAAGAAAGACCAGGAATCAATTAACACTGCTCATAGATATCTCTAAATATCCATGGTCTTTACTTTCCAAAAAAGAAACACAAAGTAACAAAAAGAAAATAAGATTTATAATTTGTCAGCATTTAAGAAATATATGTAACCATCAAAAATAGATATTATCACAGGGTAAATAGTATGGGAAATCTATTCCAAGGAACTGGACTTAAGAAACAATTCGGTGTAGCCATTTTAACATCTAACAAAATATACAAATATAACCTAATCCAAAGAGATGAGGACACTACATACACTTTGAAAAATTCTCCAAGAGGACATTATAATTCTTTATATCTATGCACTGAATACAGGGCGCCCAAGTTCATAAAACAAACACTACTATAGGTAAAACCACATATTGAGCTTCACACTCAGATAGTAGAAGACTTCAACACCACACTTTCACAAATAGGTCATTCAGACAGTGAATATGCGAATTAATAAAATTAGAAAATAAATAAATAAATAAATACAAAAAAACAATAACAGTAACAAACACAAGAAAATATGGACTTACTACAAAATTCTATTATAACTTAAAAAACTAAGACAAATACATGTCATATAATTACATGAAACTTAAAAAATAAAGCTTTTAAAAGTTAAAAAAAAGAAAGAAATAGCAAAGGCTGACAAAAATACCTAGAATATCTAGAAATTCAGAGAAATATAAGAACATAATTTAAAGACTTGTAGTCAATAAAATTGAAACATCTAAAACAAATATTTTATTCAATAGGTACTACTTTTCAAAGTTTAGTTAACTTCAAATAAGAAATTTATGAGAAACAATCAAACCTAAGACCTAGAAAAATAGGAACACTGATTAATAAAAGTCTCCAAACAATAAAAAGAGACCAGGGCCAGATGGTTTCAATACAGAATTCCACCAATTTTTTAAAAATGGGGTTAATGCCAATAATCCTCAAATCATTCCACAAAACAGAAACAGATGGATACTCTTGCTAATTTAGTTTTGAAGCCACAGTCCCCCTGATATTCTAAGCACAAAAAGACTCAAAGAAAATAATGAAGACCAATTTCCCTTATGAGTGTATATGCACAGATTCTTTGTATAATGCTTACATGCAAAATTCAAGAACATTAAAAAATCATTTACCATTATCTAGTAGGTTTCATTTTACCATTATAGAGATGCCCCCCAAATATATCAGTAAATGCAATCTAAAATTTGAACAAGCTGAAAGACAAAAAAAGCACATCATCATCTTATTAGCTGTATAGGTAATCTTCGCCAAATCAAACACCTTTTTGTGATAACAGCTCAACATAATAAAGATACTTTACTGAAAGCCTATATCCAACATCAACAGAAATGGAAAGAAATTCAAATCAATTGCTCTAAAATCAGGAACAAGGCAAAACTGTCCAATCTCCACATATATATATGTATATATATATACAACTAAAATAAATAAAGGAGATTAAGGAAATACAATTATCAAAAGAGAAGTCATGACACTTTTATTTGCATATGATATTATAGTGAATAAAAATTACCATAAAACTTTATCCAGAAAATGTCTATAGCTTATACGTACTTTCAAGAAAATAGATAGATAAAATATTATCTCAAAAATTTATTAGCTGAGATAAATAAAAATAATAATCATTTGAGGAAGAAAAATAAAAATACATTTCACATTAGATTCTTGAGTGACAAACCAAGGAAGTAAACCTCTTTCTTTTTTTATTTTTTTCTTTTTACTATTATTATTATTATTAACAAAGAAGTCACGCTTTCTATCCCTGTATATCACTGTTCAAGTTCCCTTCTCCCTCCTGATACATCAGATCATTTTTCTTTCTCCACAACTCGCCATCCCCTCCCTGGGGAGGCAGCAGACAGTCCCATGGTCCCACTGACTCAATATTGTTTAGTTCAGTCTCCACTCCTGGCAGATCCAGTTTTGTCTCCCCTCCCTCAAGAGTGAGTCAGGTGTTCCTTTAGGTGGAGTGAGATCTGAAGAGTCAGTCCAGGGTGTTTCTGATCCCAAGCTGTTCAGTGGTTGTGGTTCGCAGCTTTGGCATGCTTGGCTTTTTTCTTCTTTGTTTGTTTAGAGACCACTAATGAGTGAGTATATCCCCGTGCTTATCTTTCTGAGTTTGACAAAGAGGCCCAAAACATTCAATGGAAAAAAGATAGTATATTTAACAAATGGTGTTGGCATAGCTGGATGGAAGTGTGTAGAAAAATGCAAATAGATCCGAGCTAGTCACCCCGCATAAAACTCAAATCCAAGTGGATCAAAGACCTCACCATAAACCCAGCCACTTTGAACTTGATAGAAAAGAAAGTGGGAAATGCACTTCTACGAATTGGCGCAGGCGACCACTTCCTAAATATAACACCAGTGGCACAGACACTAAGAACAACAATCAATAAGTGGGATCTCCTGAAGCTAAGAAGCTTCTGCAAAGCCAAGGACACTGTCAATAGGACAAAACGCCAGCCTACAGAATGAGAAAAGATTTTCACCAACCCTACAAGTGATAGAGGACTGATCTCTAAGATACATAAAGAGCTAAAGAATCTAGAGTCCAAAACATTGAATAACCCAATAAAAAAAAGGGATTCAAATCTAAAAAGGGAATTCTCAGCAGAGGAATTACGAATGGCTGAAAGCCACCTGAAAAAGTGCTCATCATCTTTAGCCATCAGAGAAATCCAAATCAAAATAACTTTGAGATACCACCTAACACCTGTTAGATTGGCTAAGATAAAAGGCACAGATGACAGCTTATGTTGGAGAGGATGCAGAGCAAGAGGAACACTCCTCCATTGTTGGTGGGAGTGTAAGCTTGTTCAGCCACTTTGGAACACAGTATGGTGTTATCTCAGAAAATTGAGAATCAATCTCCCCAAGGACCCAGCAATACCACTTCTGGGTGTATACCCTAATCATGAACAATCATACTCCAAAGGCATTAGCTCAACTATGTTCATAGCAGCATTATTTGTAATAGCAAGAACCTGGAAACAACCTAGATGTCCCTCAACTGAAGAATGGATTAACAAACTGTGGTACATCAACACAATGGAGTACTACTCAGCAGTAAGAAAAAATGATATCCTAAAATTTGCAGGTAAACCTCTTTCATATTCAAGTCTTTGAAGAAAAGACTTGAGGAAGGTGTCAGAAAGTGAAAAAATCTCTGATGCTTATGGATCTGTTGGATTAATTAGAAAAAAAAGTGGCTTGAACAGATTGGGATCAGAAACACCCTGGACTGACTCATTGGATCTCACTCCCCCTAGTGGAACACATGATTCACTCTTGAGGGAGGGGGGAGAAAACTGGATCTGCCAGGAGTGGAGGCTGAACTAAGCAATATTGGGTCAATGGGACCACAGGACTGCCTGTTGCCTGCCCAGGGAGGGGATGGGGAGTTGTGGAGAGGAGAGAATGACCTGATGGGTTGGGAGGGGGAAGGGACCTTGAATAAGGATATACAAGGATAGAAAATGTGACTTCTTTGTTCATAATAATAATAATAATAAAATAAAAAAATAAAGTTAACATAATGGTAAAGTACTGAAAAAAAAAAAGAAAGAAAGAAAAAAGTGACCATTCTACCAAAAGCAATTTTTAAAATACATACAAAATTTAAGCACAATTCTTCCTAGACTTTTTGAGAACTATTTTAGCTTCATTTGGATTAAAATAAACAAAATAAAACCCAGGTTACCTAATACAATCCTAAATAATATAATAACTGATTGAGATGTTATCATCCCAGATTTCAACACTTACAATAGAATTATAATGATAAAAACAGTATTATATTGTCAGAAAAATTAATAGTGATCAATGAAATAAAATTTAAATGCCATATATAAATCAACACAGCTATGAACTGATATATTGAACATTATTGAAGGTAAAATTGAGAATACACTAGAAGTCATTATCACAAAAAAAAATATGTTCAGAATGGAACACATAGCATAGCCACTAAGATTAACAATTAATAAATAATGTGACCTCAATGAAACTGGGAAGTTTCTAAAGGAAAGAACACTGTCATTTGGATAATCTGCCAGGCTATAGAATGCAAAAAAAAAAAAAAGGAAAGAAAGAAAGAAAGAAAAAAGAAAGAAAGGGAATACAATTGAAAACCCCCACATTCACCCATACAACTAAGAACGCCTGATTTTTGACAAAGAGCTCAAAAATATTCAATGGAAAAAAGATAATACCTTCAGTAAAAGGTATTGGCATAACTGGATGGTAGTGTATAGAAAAATACAAAGTGATCCAAGCCTATCACCTTGCACAAAACTCAAATGCAAGTGGATCAAAGATCTCAACATAAACCCAGCCACACTGAACTTGACAGAAAAGAAAGTGGGAAGTCCCCACCAATGATGTCCACTTCCTAAATATAAAACCAGTAGTGCAGACACTAAAAACAACAATCAATAAGTAGGACCTCCTGAAACTGAGAAGCTTCTGTAAAGCCAAGATCAGAGTCAATAGGACAAAACGACAGCATGGGAATAGGAAAAGATTTTCACTAACTCTACAAAGTAACAGAGGAATGACCTCTAAAATATATAGAGAACTCAAGAAACTAGAGCCTAACACTCTAAATAACCAAATTAATAAATGGGGTTCATAATTTAAAAGGAAATTCTCAGTAGAAGAATTAAAATTCACTAAAAGGCACTTAAAAAAGTACTTAACATTTTTAGCCATCAGAGAAAAGCAAATCAAAACAACTTTGAGATACCACTGTACCACCTGTCAGAATGGCTAAGATTAAAAACACAGGTGATAGTCTATGCTGGAGAGGATACAGAGCTAGGGGAAGATTCCTCCATTGTTGGTGGAAATGTAAACTTGTTCAGCCACTCTGAAATGTAGTATGGCAGAGGAATTCTCATAAAACTGGGAATCAGTCCACAAGGATCCAGCAATACCACTTTTAGGCAGAGACCCTAAAGATGCACATTTGTACCCCAAACGCATTAGCTTAATTATGTTCATAGCAGCATTATTCAGAATAGCAAGAACCTGAAAACAACCTAGATGCTCCTCAACTGAAGAATGGATTAACAAACTGTGGTAAATCTACACAATGGAGTACTACTCAGCAAAAATAAATAAATAAATAAATAAATAAATAAATAAATAAATAATAAAATAAAACAATAAATAAAAAAAGATATCCTGAAATTTGCAGGCAAATGAATGGATATAAAGAATATCCTCCTGAACAAGGTATCACAAACCCAGAAAGAGAAGAAGGGGATATACTCATTAGTGGACTTAAGTAGTTCAAGGCTAGAACATAGCTAAATAACACACTGCTTCACTTCTGCATTGATGGCCTCTGGCAATGGTGTAAGTGAGGAAAGACTTGTTTTTTAAGGATCTGGCCACAGGGAGTTTAATTATGTTCTGATATGTAAATGAGCAGCATGAATGGGTGTTTTTGTAAATGGGGAGATCATAAGAGTGGGTATGAATCTGAGAGGCCTGACAACTGAGTTAGGTGGGCACATAATATAAAATAATAAATATATAAATAAAAAAATGACAACTACATATCTGATAGAGGCAAAAAAATCCAAAATATAAAATATATAAAGAACTTCATATAAAGAAAACAACTAAATTTAAAATGGGGTAATGATATAAAATTCAATAATAATGGAAACTAAATGACTAAGACACACTTAAAGAGATGTTGAATATCAGTGACAGGCAAATTAAATCTACTGAGAAATTTCACTTTACACTTGTAAGAAAGGATACAATCAACAACACAAGTGATATCTCGTGCTAACTAGCATGTGGACCAAAAGAAACAATCCTGCACGCATAGTGGGAGTTCCAAACTGTCTCTATTAAAATCCTTACGGCAATTCCTCAGAAAGATGGAAATTGACGTCCTCCAAGATCTAACTTACCTGGTTGGGCATATGGTACCAGAACACTTTATCCTATCACAAAGACATTTTATCCACCATGTTTACTCTTGCTCTATTTATAAAAGGCAGACATTGGAAATAACTAAGATATGCCTCAACAGATGAAGAGTAAATAATAATTTACAAAAGGCAATATTAATCAACTGCTAAAAATTAAAATCATCAGGTAAAATAAGAGGATTGGAAAAATTATCCTGGTTGAAGTATACCAGACCCAGAAAGAAAATGGTAGAAGTTAGCTTATATATGTATATTAGCTATAAGTCAATAATAACCAAGATACAATCTACAGAAGCAGAGAAGTTAGAAAATAAGTACAGGACTAGGGGAGACACATAGTTCTCATCAGGAAGGGAAATATAATAGATATGAATGGAGAGGGGGCAGGTGGGGTGTGATAATCAAATGACAAGCTGAAGGGAAGAGAGTAATGAAGCAGGGAATATGGGAAGAGATAATTAAAATTAAGGTCCATTTTGGGAGTAATAATTAAACATAATATTGTAAAAGTTTATGAAAAATATGTTATATAATATATATTCACATATATAGACATAGATATATAAAGGTTATCTGTTTTAAATAATTTAAAGGATAGGTGAACACAGACTCAAATAGCCACCTCTTGTCTACAAATAAAGATTCCACTTTTACAATTGGGTTTTGAGGTAAATACAATTGAATTTTTGGCCAAACGGGACCCAGCAGTATCCTCAAACAATTAAAACTGTTACCAAGAAAAAAGGTTGCTCTCACCAAACTTATATCAAGGCATCATTGCTGATGAGAACATATGCACAATTGATAGAACATGGAGAAGTCAAACTATTGTATACATAGAGTCTTTATCTTTATGTTCTAGTGTTTTTGGTACATCAAGTTACTTTATATAATACTGAAAGACAAACATAAATACCAAATGAGCTAGAAACAACAGTGTCCTGCTATAAGATATATTAGTCCAATACTGGCAAAAAACTTGTAGGAGTAACTAACCAATAACTTATTTGACTTAATACCACTCCATGAGATGGAACCCATAAATGATGCTGTTAGATACCAGGAATCTTGGATTAGATAACCCAGAAATATTGGGTAAAACAAGATACACTTTTATTAAAACAAAAGTGTAAGAAGAAGGGGGCAGAGAAGGAAGATAAGAAGAAGGGCAGAAGGAGAAGAGGAAGTCGAGAAAATTATGCTTAATGACATTCTGCTATACTGCTACACTCATGTATTAGTGTCTTGTTCAGTCATCATCAAAGAAATTTCATCTTACAGCAGATCAATATGAATACAGAAATCCAGAGCCAGACATTACATATAAAATGAGAGACATTGAAACACTTAATTTTAAACAAGAGTTTCCATTAAGTCCCTCCCATTTATTAAAAAGAACCCTGTCCCAAGGGAGTCTCCAAAGAAGAGAAAATAGAGAAGAACTCCTTAGCTATTTGGGAGCATAAGGGGTTGCACCCAAGAGGAGGTGGAAACAAATCATGAGAAAATTAGAGATTGAATGAGAGGAACAAGAAGGAGGGGGAAAAAAAGAGAGATGGAGATCTTAACAGAGGAAGTCAATATGGGGTTTGAAAAAGAGCAGGTGCTAAGGAAACCTCCAAATACTCAAAAGATGTCCCTGCCTAGGTTTCCAATCATCAGTGAAGGTGTTGCCTAAACAGGACTCCCCCTATAATCAAATAAATAGCCACCCTAACTTCCATCACAGAACTCACATTCAACAATGAATTGAGGTAGAGGCAGGAATACATGTCTGAGCACTGGGCTGAGTCTGATAGTGGAAGAGGAGACACTATATGAGCAAGGGTATAGGGTTAGGTTTAGGGAATTATGAGGAAATTCTAACAGTGATGGCTGGCTGGAGCTCTGGGGATCTCAATGAATCAAGAACAGTCACCTGGAAACCGTCAGAATAAGTATCTAGGCAAGTTTTCACTGATATTGGCAGTATGTGGAGCCTTAAGGGGAGGGATCAGATTGTGTTTCTTTGCATGGACTGGCACCTTGGAGCCCATTCCCTCCAGAGGAACATCTAACCCACTCTTGATATTAGGATGAGGAAATCAGGCTTGACTGGGGTGAATGCTAAGCTGAATCACCTTGAGACCTCTTGCCCTTTCTGTGGAGGGGATGAGGAAATGGGGAGGAGGAAGGCTGAAGGCGACTAGGAGAGGTCCAAAGAGAGAAAGGAGTTGGAACAAGAGGACACATGAATAAAAAAGACTTTATTCCATATAAATAAATAAATAATTTTAAAGTCCTGAACAAAGTTATACAGACTCTAAAAGAGCATGGCTGCTAAACTACACTATACCCAGCAAAACTATGAATCACCATAGATGGAGTAAACAAGATATTTCATGACAAAGTCAGATTTGACCAATACCTATATATAAATCTTGCCTTTCAGAGAGCATTAGAGGGAAAACTTCAACCTAAGTATCCCAGATACACCCATCAAACCACAAACAATCAATAATCCCACAGAAGAAAAGCCCAAAGAAAGGAAATACATACAAGCTACCACCAAAAATAACAGGAAATATCAATCAATGGTCATTACTATCCTTTAATATCAATGGACTTGAGGGATAAAAAAATCAGAATCCATCCTTCTGTTGCATACAAGAAACACACCTAAAAGTCAGACACAAGCTCAGAGAAAAGGGTTGGGAAAAGAATTTCCAATCAAATGGCTCTGAGAAACAAGCTGATGTTGCCATTCTAATATCTAAAAAAGTAGACTTCAAACTGAAATCAATTAAAATATACAAGAATGGACATTAATTATTCATGTCAGGAAAAATTGATCAAGATAAGATTTCAATCCTGAATATTTATGCCCCTAATATAAGTGCACCTATCTATGTAAAAGAAATATTACTAAACCTCAAATCCTATATCAATTCAACACCCTGATACTGGGAGACTTCAAGACTCCACTTTCACCCTCGGATAAGTCAACCAGACAGAGACTAAACAGAGAAATAATAGTCTAACAGAAGTTATGATGCAAATGGATTTAACATATATTTACAAAAGCAAAGGAATATATGAATTTTTCAGCAGCACATGGAACTTTCTCTAAAATTGATCGCATAATTGATCATAAAGCAAATATCATTAGATACAAAATAAAATGGAAATAATCCCTTGTATCATATCAGAACACCAGGACATAAAGTTAGAGTTCAACAGCATCAAAAATCATAGAAAGTCTACCAACTCATAGAAACTAAACATCACGCAACTGAACCTCCTCTAGGTCAAGGAAGACTAAGAAAGAAATCAAAGTCTTCCTAAAATTTAACTAAAATGAATCCACAATGTACCCAAACTTGTGGGACACATTGAAAGCAGTCTTAAGAGGAAAATTCATAGAACTAGATGCTTATGTGAAAAATCTAGAGAAATCTCACACTAGTGAAATAACAACACAGCTAAAACCCTTAGAACAGTTGGAAGAAAACTCACACAGAAGGAGTAGATGCCAGGAAATAATCAAACTTACAGCTGATATCAACACAGTTGAAACAAAAGAACAATACAAAGAATCAATGAATCTAAGAGTTGGTTCTTCGAGAAAGTCAAGAAGATAGATAAACCCTGATCCAAACTAACCAAAAAGCAGAGGGAGAGTATCCAAATCAACAAAATCAGAAATGAATAGGGGAAATAACAACAGAACCCCAGGAAATCCAGAGAAATTTCAGGTAATACTTTCATAATATAAAGAAAAAATGAAAAACCTAGAAGAAGTGGACAGCTTTTGGGACAAGTACCATTCACCAAATAAGTCAAGATCAGATTAAATACATAAACTGACCTAAAACCCTAAAGGAAATTGAAGCTATCATTAAAAGCCTCCCCCCCAAAAAAAACTCTTTTTTATAAGGCTATAATTACACTAATAATCAAGCACTCAAAGACACAACAAAAAAGAAATATTACAGACCAGTTTCCCCCATGATGCTAAAATTCTCAACAAAATTCTGGAAAACTGCAGACAGAGCATATAAAAAATGTGGAGAAGAGAGAGTGACCTGATGTGATGGGAGAGGGAAGAATCTTGAATAAGAATATACATGGATAGAAAATGTGACTTCTTTATTCATAATAAAAAAGAAAAAACAATACCATCCACCATGATCAAATGTTGGTTTTTTCCTAAGGTATTATATGTAAATATAAAGAGTTACTTAAATATATAGTTTAAAGAACCCCATCTACCAAAAAAAAAAAAAAAAAAAAAAAAAAAAAAAAAAAAAAAAAAAAAAAAAAAAAAAAAAAAAAAAAAAAAAAAAAAAAAAAAAAAAAAAAAAAAAAAAGATGAAAGAGCTAGCTACTAGTGTGCCTAAGCCATTGACCAAATAACATGAACTTAATATAAGCATCTGTATGTTCTCTGGGACTTTGGAGTAGATAATCTATAATAGTTTATGTGGCACACAGTGGATCCTAAAGAGTTGTGGTTAATCTCATCTCCTTTTTAATTCTTTTTTGAAATATTAAGTTGATGACATAAGAATGCCCAAATAATGATAGTAAAAGATTACTTATTTTTATTTCATAATGAGCTAGTACTTTACCTATGTATAGATGATGATGATAATGACAATGATGATGTGACTTGTCCAATTTCATAATAAAGATATAAGTTCAATTTTATTTAAAAAAACATAAATGTCATTCATTGTATAAACAAACTGAAGGAAAAAAAAACGTGATTATATCCTTAGATGCTGAAAAAAGTCTTTGACAAAATCCAATATTCTTTTATGATAAAAGTCCTGGAGAGATCAGGAATACAGGGAAAATATCTCAATAAAATAAAGTTGATTTTCAAGAAGCAGACAGCCAACATCAAACTTAATGGAGAAAATCGCAAAGCAATCCCACTTAAATCAGGAAGTAGACAAGGCTGTCCTCTCTCCCATTATCTCTTCAATAAAGTGCTTTAAATTTTAGCTAAAGCAATAAAGGAACAAAAGGAGATTAAGGGGATACAAACTGAAAAATAAGAGTGAAACTATCCCTATTGCAGATGATATGATTGGATACATAAGTGATTCACAAAATTCTACCAGGGAATTTCTACGGCTGATAAACACCTTCAGCAGTGTTAGGATACAAGATTAACTCAAAGAAATCAGTAGCCCTCCTATACACTTATAGATAAAAGAGTTGAAAAAGAAATATGGGAAATATCACCATTTATAATAGCTTCAAATAGCATTAAATACCTTGGCATAAGTATAACCAATATACAGTTTTATTTCACAAAAACTTAAAATCACTAAAGGAAGAAATTGAAGAGGATATCAGAAAATGGAAAGACCTCCCCTGTTCCTGGATAGGTAAGATCAACATAGTAAAAATGGCAATTCTACCAAAAGCAATATACATATTCAACACACTTCCCATCTAAATCACAACACAATATTTTACAGACCTTGAAAGAATATACACAATTTCATTTGGAATAACAGGAAAGCTAGGATTGCCAAAACTATTTTTTTGCTCAACAAAAGAACCTCAGGAGTCATCCCCATCCCCAACTTCTAGTTATACTATAAAACTACAGTAATAAAAACAGCCTGGTACTGTCATAAAAACAGATGTGTAATCTGATGGAATCTAATTGAATCCAGACATTAACCCAAAAACTTATGAACACCTGATCTTTGACAAAGAGGCCCAAAATATTCAATGAAAAAAGATAGTATCTTTAACAAATGTTGTTGGTACAGCTGTATGATAGTGTGTAGTAAAATGCAAATAGATCCAAGCCTATCGTCCTGCATAAAACTCAAATCCAAGTGGATTATTATTTGTAAAATTGTATTGGTAATCTTACTGGAATAATTACTTACAATAATGAGTATGGAAGAAAGGTGATGTCACGAGTGTACCCAAGGTAGGCTAGTTTTTGACAAAGCATGCAGTTTACATTCTCATTTTAATGTCTAAAACTACAAAGTGGATATAGCAAATAAGCAAGATTTTATGGACACATTAATGACAGTCATCTGTCAAGAAAATGTCTCTCTATGTCATTGTGTTTCAGGTAGCAAGGAAAATCATGTTTGGCCATTAGGCAGTAAAATTGATGCCCTAAATAAGTGACTAAATAAATCCATATTTAATAATTGGTTCTATTTTCTTACCTTTCTTCATTGTGATTGCATGATTATATCATTGGAACAACACATTCAGCAATCCTAAGTTATTTGGAATAAATGATTTTATCCTTTTACATTTTTAATCAAATGCCAATTGTCACCTTACTGAAGTATTAGTGTGCTTTGTTCTGCTATAACAAAGTATTTGCAGACAGATAATACTTTATAGGAAGAATAAATGAAAGAAAGAAAGGCGAGGAAGAAATAAAAGATGGAAATAAGGAAGAAGGGACAGAGGAAATGAGGGAGGATGCAAAGAGAGAGGGAGGAAGAGAAGAAAAAATGCAAAGAGATTCTGGAAGCAAACATAATTTACCATAAAGTAATCAGGTATGTCTTTGAGAAGTATTAATTACTCCTAACAACATGTCACTTAGAAAAGCCACAATGTTTCAGCACCTTGTCAATTGAATGCCATGAAGAGATAGACATAAACCATAGAGAAGCCATAATAATCTACTACTAGCACTGATAAATTGACTCTTTCCTTCTGAATTCACAAAATTTGTCAAAAATTTACACTTAAAGAGCTTTGATAGCTTTAGTCATCATATTATTTATAAAATAAGGCAAATATACATGTAGTTTATACAGAAATACATATACATACACATATGAATGTTCTTTATATATACAAAATTGGTTATAATGAAGAAACTAAATAAAAATCAAATGAAAATTGAACACACTCTTGTCTCTTTATAAGAAATATTCTTCAGAGGCTCATGTATTTAGACTCTTGGTCCACAGTTGGTGTCTCTGTTTTATAGGTTATAGAATATTTAGGAGGTAGATCCTTGATAGAGGGAGCATGTCACATGAAAAGCAGGGTGACTTTAAGAAAATCTAGCATCACCTGGCTCCTGTACTGTCTTTCTATTTTCTACATTATTTTGAAATTTTGATCATCTTAATATTCCTGCTCTTGTCACTGTGCCCATGGCCTCTGATCATGTTGTACTCCATTAATATTAACCCAAAAGTTAAAATAAACCCTATATTTTATAGTTTCTTTTGGTCAGAGTGTTTCTTAACAAAATTAATGACAACAAATGGTTTTATAAGACCAAACTTTATAGGACATATTTCAGTATGAGATGATGAAAATTAGAAGAAGACCTTAAACATTTTCTTTTACAACCACACAATGTTTCCCTAACCTATCCTTTTATAGAGATAGTTAGTTGTTCACCATTGAATTGTATTTTACATCTACCTAAAAGATTATAATTGAATATTTGAATGTTTATGAAATGACATCCTTATGATTAAACTCTAGTAGATACACTGGAAGTCACTGGGAGTTCTGGGCTTCTTTGAAATATGTCTCATTCCTATGTTGTGGCATGTTTCTAGTCACTGAATACAGGGACACCTATGGTCATAGGAAATAGTCAAGAAGAAGAATTAAACAATAATAAAAAGTAATTCATGCATACCTGAGCCAGGAGCAAACCAAAACACTAGATGGATATGTGAGAGACCTCTATCTTGCAGTCACTCATTATTTTCCTAGACTTAGAAATATAAGCTTCTTGAAAACATCTTCTATACTTGACATCTCTCTTTCTAATGTCTATTGAGAATTCTCAAATGTTCTTAACGTCCTCAATAAAGTGCATTTCCACTCAACATCCTTCACATATGAAATCTAGTGGCTACTTCTGTCTGTGGCTTGCTCATCTTAAGAAAATAAATGGCAAAGCAGTATTTCTCCCTGTCCTTGAAAATCTTCCTTCACTGGGAAACTGAGCTACCATTTTTGCTTGCATTTTTTGTGCAATTGGCTGAGTCATATTCTTTACCTGACCTTTAAATATTAAGATCATCCTTGTACATTTCTTATGGACAAATATTCTCTTGAGGCTATCATCTTCTTTAAAGTTTTCTGTATCATCTCTCAACTTTCTTGTTTAGTATATTTTCAGACTGATTCTTATTTTCCCTTTTCATGTCTTCCTTCCTTCCTTCCTTCCTTCCTTCCTTTCTTCTTTCCTTCCTCCCTCTCTCCCTTTCTCCTTTCTTTCTTCCTTCTTTTTTCCTCTTCCTCTCTCTCTCTTTCTTTCTTTCTTTCATCTTTCTGTTGTGTCCACACTGCCCTTCATAAAACATCTCAGATGAAAACTATTAAAATGAATATTGCTGACAATTTTATTGTTATATATTTTAATCACAACACTCCAGTGTTAGAAGTAGGTGGATATCTGTGAGTTCATGGCGAGTCTGCTCTAAAAAAACAAGTCTGAGGCCAGCAAGTGTTTTAAAGTAAGGTCTACTCTCAAAAAAGTCACATTTTGTACAAGTTATCCCAAATATACTCTTTTTCTCAACTTATGATGACAGCAGCTTGATTGAATTTGCACAGAAATAAAAAATAACTTTATAATTCATATTGTTTTTCTGATCCCATAAGTACTCTACCAGGAATAAATTCATTGTTAACAAAGAACAACAAGCATCTTTTTAACCTAAACTATTCTCTCACAATAAAAATAAATTTGAAGCAAATTCACTATGAAGTTGCAGAACCTACAATGTGAAAAACTACAAGAAAACAACTCAGTAAGAAATGAGGAAGACTTATAATGTGGAACATATACACTAAATAACAACTGAAGTGGATTCTATAACAATACAATGATGTGGTTTAATAAAGGTTAAAGAATTCTCACTCACTCTCCTACTCTCCATCACTGGTTTACCTATCATGGTTTTTTTTTTTGTTGTTGTTGTTGTTTTCTTGCCCTGTCCTCTATCTATTGCAATGGAAGTAGAACTGTCACACTTTTATTTTCAATGGTTCAGGCATATGCAAAACTGGTTTTAGTGGGAACTGGGCCCTTCAGGCTGTGTCCCCTTTCACATATGACACTCACCCTGACTTCAGATCATCATTGAAAGAACAAGATGGGAGGACTCCTACCTGTATAATGAAGACCGGAGCAAGCTGTAGCTCCTAACCCTATTGAACTGGCATTGTCTCCAATTGGAATGACAATGGAGAAGATCAGGTGCCTTACCTTCTATAATGGTCTGTATATGGACTCTAGAGAGTACCTGGTGCTTCTGAACAAGGTCTTTCTAAACTCCAATGCTAACAGAGAGAAGATGACTCAGATAAGGTTTGAAACATTCAACAGTCCCAGTTATGTGCATGTCCATTCTCACAGTGCAGTCTTTGTATTTATCTTAGAATAACACTGGCATTGTCATAGACTCTGTTCAGGAGGTCACACAGACTGTGCCCATCTACAAGGGCTATGGCCTTCCACAAGCCATTTGAATTTTGGTCTGGGCTAGTCAGCTACTTTATAAAGATCCTGACTGAATGTGGCTTCAGCTTCACCACACCAGCTGAGAGAGAAATGCTGCTGCATCCTTCTCCTTGAACATGAGCTGCAAGCTACCTGTTGTTGGAAAGCTGATTACCATAAAAATGAAATAATTCCGGTATACAGAGGCACTCTTCCAGCTCTCCATCCTGAACATGGAGTTATCTGGCATCCATGGACCACCTTCAACTCCATCATAAAATGTGATGTGGATACCTGCAAAGACTTGTAAGCACACCAAGTTCTGTCTGTTTGTACCACCAGCTAACTAGGTGTCAGAGTCAGGATGCTGAAGAACACTTGTCCTAGTCCCAGCTCAGTGAATGGTAAGATCATTTATGGTCATTCTGTGAACAAATACTAAATCTGGATTGGTTGACCCTCCCAGGCCTCATTGACCAACCTTGAGCAGATTTTGATCAGCAAACAGTAATATGATGATCTGGTCCCTTTATCATCTATCACCAACGATTTAGACAGACTGATCCTTTAAAATATTCAACTGTGTGACCTCATTCTGAAGTATCAATTTACCCAAGCAAATATACATGACTCATGCTTGACTCTTGAAAATGAGATAAATATTTGAAAAAATAAATTTATCCCTTAATTTTATATTCTCTATCAGCAACAGATAGTAGAACTTATTGATTATTTTACCTTGTATTCACTATTAACAGTTTCTTTGTTATATGTTTAAAACATGTGCATATGTCGATTTTTGTTCCTAGTCCATTTGTCTTGGTCATATTGTAGCTTTGAAGAGCATGTGGTCCAAAGGAAATCTCCAGTCTGCTAAATCAGTATGAGAAACCCTGCAGTGATCTATGGAATGTATCTATGGAATGTATGAACCAATAATTAACTCTTTTACACTATCTAGTGCTTGACAAAAGTTCCAGGATCAGCTACTACTTCTGTCTTCCCTGTGCATGAGAGTGGGAAAGAGGAGCTTTCATACTCTGTTTCTGAACTAATGTTTTCTTTCTGACTTCCATGAGTTGGTACTTGCCTTGAGTCTAGAATGTTTGCATTGACACCTGTAAATATATTATTTCTTATAAATTTTTAATATGTTTTAAACTGGATTCTAAAAGAAATGTCAAATTTTGATTTTACTATTATTCATTGAGAACTATAAGGTCCAGCAATAAGTCAATGTGTAAAAAAATAAAATAAAGGGGACTGAGAAACAGTATAATAGAGCTAGAGATAGTATATAGTGCTGAAACTTCTTACTGTGTAATTTTCTTTATGAACTTGATGCTGTTGCAAGAGAACACCATCTTCATCTGGCAAAGAGCCTTTTCCTGCAATAGTTAATTGTGTTATTATCTGAGAATTAAGTAATTAAGCTATTTTTCTAACTCAAACAAAGCATATTTTGTCTTTTTTCTGTGAGACTATGTCTTAGCCATAATATTTATAAAATTATCCAGTGAAGCAAAATCTTCTAGTAGTATTTGAATTAGGATAAGAGGATTTGATATTCAGACTTGTATTTTGGTTTTAAAGGTAATAGGCAAATTTTGTTTCAGTAAAGGAAACTAACATCCTTTCTTGAAATTATAATAAATTATATTAAGCAAAATATTTCTAGGTGTATTACAGAAATTTTTATAACATAAATTAGTGTCTATTAAAATTGAAAGAATTTTGGTGATGAAATTGTTATATGGTATCTTAAAGGGCAAAAGAGACTGATTCAGAGTTATTTTCTGTGTGTTACATACAAAATTGATTGTTCATAGTATAACTTTCTTTGAGATAATTAAGTTACAAGATGGAAAATGAATAGTCTAGTTAGGATTATTATGTTTTTAAATTGGTACCATGAGATAAACAAACTTTATAGGAGTTATTCTTGCTTTGCATTACCAACCTATAACTGTAACAAACATATTTTTTTCTAAGAAATGGCTTGCACATCTTAAAATTCTTCTTTTATTTAATTTTTTACTTATTTTACATATAAACCAGTTTTCCCTCCCTCAACTTCTCCCTTCCCTCCTTACCATCTCCACCTTCATCCATTCCTCAGAGAAGGAAAGACTTTCCTTGGGTGTCAAAAAAGTCTGACTTACCAAGCTGAGGAAGGACCAAGCCCTTTCCCTTTATATCAAGGCTCAGCAAGGTAAACCACCATAGGATGTGGGCTCCAAAAACCTGATTGATCCTGGTAGCTTAGTGCAGCATCCACTAAAGGTAGATCTGCTTTCCTCACCCCAAAATCAAAACTGGGTCAAGTGTTCCTCTGGAGAGAATGAGCACCAAGGTGCCAGGCTAAGGTATTTCAGATCCCAAGCTGTTCTGTGGTTGTGGTTTGCATCTTGGGAATGATTTCCTTTTTGTTTAAAGTACTCTAATGAGTGAGCACATCCCCTACTTATCTTTCTGGGTTTGAGATTCTCCACTCTGGGGTCTTTTCATGGAGTCCCACATTTCCTGAACATTTTGAGTTATGGCTTTTTTAGTTTTATATTTTCTTTGACTGATATATCTATTTGAGCTACTGAGTCTTCCATTTCAGAGATTCTGTTTTCCATCTCTTGAACTCTGTTTGTTATGCTTGTATCTGTGGTTCCAGCTTTTTTCTTCAGGTTTTCTATTTCCATCTTTGCCTCATTTTGTGCCTTTTTTATTGCTTCTGTTTCAGCTTTTATTTCTGCTTTTAGTTCCTGGCATGTTTCTTTCATTGATTTGTTCATCTCTTACAATTTTTTGTTTGTATTTTCTTCTATTTCTTTAAGGCTATTTTTCATCTCTTCTTTGAGAGCTTCGATGATCATCAAAAAGGAATTTTTGGTGTTGCTTCCTTCTGTTTCCTCTTCATTGCTCAGTTCAGGTCTTGTATTTGTAAGATCACCACTCTCTTCTGGAGTTACCATGTTTTTCTTTGTATTATTATGTAATTTTTTGCACTGAAGTTTGCCCATGGCTTCAGTGGTTCATGATTAGATGGCCCCTGGTCAGTTGTGGCACTCAGGCTTGTGTGTCTCCTGTCACTTCTCTGGGCAGGGTCTGAGTCTGCCCTTCAGAGACCCCAGAAGTTATCTGTTCGCTCAGTTGGAGGTCGAGGTGGGTAGCCATGCAAATTCCCTCAGCAGCAGCTGTTGGTATGTGCCTGCTACAGAGTTCACTGGGACTTACTCTGCAGACAGCACCTGGTCATGGATGTGAAACAGGAATCAATGGGAGCTCAACTCTCCCTCCCTGGCTGGTATATAGGCGCTTGGGCCTAGTAACCCCTCCTCACCTCTGGGTGGGGTCTGAGTCTGTCCTTCATGGACCCCTGTAGTTATCTGTTCCCTCAGTTCAAGGTTGAGGTGGGTAGCTTGCCAATTCCCTCAACAGCAGCTGTGGGTATGCTGACAGGCTGACTTTATCTGCCCCTGCTACATAGTGTTCTGGGACTCTGCAGACACCACCTGGTCCTGGAAGGGAATCGGAACCAATGGGCAAGAATTTATTTTTATTAATGTCCTTCTTTCTGATAAAAAAAAAATAGGTTAAATTTAAAATGTGTTGCCATCATTGATACCACTTGTGATTTCACCATATAAAACCTAATTGAATATCAGTATTTCAGAGGTCATTTTATTACCCTGACACATAGAGCTGCATCCTTTTGGCTTCATATGATCATCTCTGTCTTAGACAAGAGTAAATTCATGACTCACAGTGGACTTCAGATATAGGGGGCCTATTAAGTTTTCATTCTCAACAGTAATTCATAATATGAGTATCAGTAACTTGGGAGTCTCACAAAATATTCATGAATTATCTCTAGATGCTCTTTTTTTATTTTTTTTTCTTTATTTTGTATTTATCAAAAAAAAAACAGTAAAAAGAATTTAAAATGCAGAAGAGTTAACAATAACTATACAGAGGATAAGAATCATAAGCATGGCTTATCAAGGGTAGAAATACAAATAAGATTGCTACACATATATTTTCTTTGTGTTCAGCTTTCCCTATATATCCTTATTCAAGGT